>CAJUYD010000072.1:0-45012 GCA_910591665.1 Ectemnius continuus
TAATAATTTTTTGGTGGCATGTGCGCAGCAATGCTAATCGTTAAAGTGGCTCCAAGTTACAAGACACTCCTCTTACAGGACTCTCATTGTCCGGGACGGAATGGTGCTTGCAATCGAATACTCTTGTTCTGCGCATCTCTAGTGGTGATTCTGACAAAACCGAATGTTTTCTTCGCAAAATGAGGTAGAAAGCGTAATTTACTATGTTATTTACACATAGTATGCATTAATACCATGTTAATGGGGCTTGTAATCGAATACTCTTGTTCTGCGCACCTCTAGGGCTGATACTGACAAAACTGAATGTTTTCTTCGCAAAATGACGTAGAAAGCGTAATTTACTATGTTATTTTCACATAATATGCATTTACACCATGTTAATGGTGCTTGCAATCGAATACTCTTGTTCTGCGCATCTCTAGTGGTGATTCTGACAAAACCGAATGTTTTCTTCGCAAAATGAGGTAGAAAGCGTAATTTACTATGTTATTTACACATAATATGCATTAATACCATGTTAATGGGGCTCGTAATCGAATACTCTTGTTCTGCGCATCTCTAGTGGTGATTCTGACAAAACCGAATGTTTTCTTCGCAAAATGAGGTAGAAAGCGTAATTTACTATGTTATTTACACATAATATGCATTAACACGATGTTAATGGGGCTTGTAATCGAATACTCTTGTTCTGCGCATCTCTAGTGGTGATTCTGACAAAACCGAATGTTTTCTTCGCAAAATGAGGTATAAAGCGTAATTTACTTTGTTATTTACACATAGTATGCATTAATACCATGTTAATGGGGCTTGTAATCGAATACTCTTGTTCTGCGCACCTCTAGGGCTGATACTGACAAAACTGAATGTTTTCTTCGCAAAATGACGTAGAAAGCGTAATTTACTATGTTATTTACACGTAATATGCATTTATAGCATGCCAATGGCGCTGGTAATCGAATACTCTGGTTCTGCGCATCTCTATCGGTGATTCTGACAAAACTGAATGTTTTCTTCGCAAAATGAGGTAGAAAGCGTAATTTACTACGTTATTTACACATAGTATGCATTAATACCATGTTAATGGGGCTTGTAATCGAATACTCTTGTTCTGCGCACCTCTAGGGCTGATACTGACAAAACTGAATGTTTTCTTCGCAAAATGAGGTAGAAAGCGTAATTTACTATGTTATTTACACGTAATATGCATTTATAGCATGCCAATGGCGCTGGTAATCGAATGCTCTAGTTCTGCGCATCTCTAGTGGTGATTCTGACAAAACCGAATGTTTTCTTCGCAAAATGAGGTATAAAGCGTAATTTACTTTGTTATTTACACATAGTATGCATTAATACCATGTTAATGGGGCTTGTAATCGAATACTCTTGTTCTGCGCACCTCTAGGGCTGATACTGACAAAACTGAATGTTTTCTTCGCAAATGACGTAGAAAGCGTAATTTACTATGTTATTTACACATAATATGCATTTATAGCATGCCAATGGCGCTGGTAATCGAATACTCTGGTTCTGCGCATCTCTAGTGGTGATTCTGACAAAACTGAATGTTTTCTTCGCAAAATGAGGTAGAAAGCGTAATTTACTACGTTATTTACACATAATATGCATTTATAGCATGCCAATGGCGCTGGTAATCGAATACTCTGGTTCTGCGCATCTCTAGTGGTGATTCTGACAAAACCGAATGTTTTCTTCGCAAAATGAGGTAGAAAGCGTAATTTACTATGTTATTTACACATAATATGCATTAATACCATGTTAATGGGGCTTGTAATCGAATACTCTTGTTCTGCGCACCTCTAGGGCTGATACTGACAAAACTGAATGTTTTCTTCGCAAAATGAGGTAGAAAGCGTAATTTACTATGTTATTTTCACATAATATGCATTTACACCATGTTAATGGTGCTTGCAATCGAATACTCTTGTTCTGCGCATCTCTAGTGGTGATTCTGACAAAACCGAATGTTTTCTTCGCAAAATGAGGTAGAAAGCGTAATTTACTACGTTATTTACACATAGTATGCATTAATACCATGTTAATGGGGCTTGTAATCGAATACTCTTGTTCTGCGCACCTCTAGGGCTGATACTGACAAAACTGAATGTTTTCTTCGCAAAATGACGTAGAAAGCGTAATTTACTATGTTATTTACACATAATATGCATTTATAGCATGCCAATGGCGCTGGTAATCGAATACTCTGGTTCTGCGCATCTCTAGTGGTGATTCTGACAAAACTGAATGTTTTCTTCGCAAAATGAGGTAGAAAGCGTAATTTACTACGTTATTTACACATAATATGCATTTATAGCATGCCAATGGCGCTGGTAATCGAATACTCTGGTTCTGCGCATCTCTAGTGGTGATTCTGACAAAACCGAATGTTTTCTTCGCAAAATGAGGTAGAAAGCGTAATTTACTATGTTATTTACACATAATATGCATTAATACCATGTTAATGGGGCTTGTAATCGAATACTCTTGTTCAGCGCACCTCTAGGGCTGATACTGACAAAACTGAATGTTTTCTTCGCAAAATGAGGTAGAAAGCGTAATTTACTATGTTATTTTCACATAATATGCATTTACACCATGTTAATGGTGCTTGCAATCGAATACTCTTGTTCTGCGCATCTCTAGTGGTGATTCTGACAAAACCGAATGTTTTCTTCGCAAAATGAGGTAGAAAGCGTAATTTACTTTGTTATTTACACATAATATGCATTAATACCATGTTAATGGGGCTCGTAATCGAATACTCTTGTTCTGCGCATCTCTAGTGGTGATTCTGACAAAACCGAATGTTTTCTTCGCAAAATGAGGTATAAAGCGTAATTTACTTTGTTATTTACACATAGTATGCATTAATACCATGTTAATGGGGCTTGTAATCGAATACTCTTGTTCTGCGCATCTCTAGTGGTGATTCTGACAAAACCGAATGTTTTCTTCGCAAAATGAGGTAGAAAGCGTAATTTACTATGTTATTTACACATAATATGCATTTATAGCATGCCAATGGCGCTGGTAATCGGATACTCTGGTTCTGCGCATCTCTAGTGGTGATTCTGACAAAACCGAATGTTTTCTTCGCAAAATGAGGTAGAAAGCGTAATTTACTATGTTATTTACACATAATATGCATTAATACCATGTTAATGGGGCTTGTAATCGAATACTCTTGTTCTGCGCACCTCTAGGGCTGATACTGACAAAACTGAATGTTTTCTTCGCAAAATGAGGTAGAAAGCGTAATTTACTATGTTATTTACACATAATATGCATTTATAGCATGCCAATGGCGCTGGTAATCGAATACTCTGGTTCTGCGCATCTCTAGTGGTGATTCTGACAAAACCGAATGTTTTCTTCGCAAAATGAGGTAGAAAGCGTAATTTACTATGTTATTTACACATAATATGCATTTACACCATGTTAATGGTGCTTGCAATCGAATACTCTTGTTCTGCGCATCTCTAGTGGTGATTCTGACAAAACCGAATGTTTTCTTCGCAAAATGAGGTAGAAAGCGTAATTTACTACATTATTTACGCACTATATGCATTTATAGCATGCCAATGGCGCTGGTAATCGAATACTCTTGTTCTGCGCATCTCTACTGGTGATTCTGACAAAACTGAATGTTTTCTTCGCAAAATGACGTAGAAAGCGTAATTTACTATGTTATTTACACATAATATGCATTTATAGCATGCCAATGGCGCTGGTAATCGAATACTCTGGTTCTGCGCATCTCTAGTGGTGATTCTGACAAAACTGAATGTTTTCTTCGCAAAATGAGGTAGAAAGCGTAATTTACTATGTTATTTACACATAATATGCATTAATACCATGTTATGGGGCTTGTAATCGAATACTCTTGTTCTGCGCACCTCTAGGGCTGATACTGACAAAACTGAATGCTTTCTTCGCAAAATGAGGTAGAAAGCGTAATTTACTATGTTATTTACACATAATATGCATTTATAGCATGCCAATGGCGCTGGTAATCGAATGCTCTAGTTCTGCGCATCTCTAGTGGTGATTCTGACAAAACCGAATGTTTTCTTCGCAAAATGAGGTATAAAGCGGTATTTACTTTGTTATTTACACATAGTATGCATTAATACCATGTTAATGGGGCTTGTAATCGAATACTCTTGTTCTGCGCACCTCTAGGGCTGATACTGACAAAACTGAATGTTTTCTTCGCAAAATGACGTAGAAAGCGTAATTTACTATGTTATTTACACATAATATGCATTTATAGCATGCCAATGGCGCTGGTAATCGAATACTCTGGTTCTGCGCATCTCTAGTGGTGATTCTGACAAAACTGAATGTTTTCTTCGCAAAATGAGGTAGAAAGCGTAATTTACTACGTTATTTACACATAATATGCATTTATAGCATGCCAATGGCGCTGGTAATCGAATACTCTGGTTCTGCGCATCTCTAGTGGTGATTCTGACAAAACCGAATGTTTTCTTCGCAAAATGAGGTAGAAAGCGTAATTTACTATGTTATTTACACATAATATGCATTAATACCATGTTAATGGGGCTTGTAATCGAATACTCTTGTTCAGCGCACCTCTAGGGCTGATACTGACAAAACTGAATGTTTTCTTCGCAAAATGACGTAGAAAGCGTAATTTACTATGTTATTTTCACATAATATGCATTTACACCATGTTAATGGTGCTTGCAATCGAATACTCTTGTTCTGCGCATCTCTAGTGGTGATTCTGACAAAACCGAATGTTTTCTTCGCAAAATGAGGTAGAAAGCGTAATTTACTATGTTATTTACACATAATATGCATTAATACCATGTTAATGGGGCTCGTAATCGAATACTCTTGTTCTGCGCATCTCTAGTGGTGATTCTGACAAAACCGAATGTTTTCTTCGCAAAATGAGGTAGAAAGCGTAATTTACTATGTTATTTACACATAATATGCATTAACACGATGTTAATGGGGCTTGTAATCGAATACTCTTGTTCTGCGCATCTCTAGTGGTGATTCTGACAAAACCGAATGTTTTCTTCGCAAAATGAGGTATAAAGCGTAATTTACTTTGTTATTTACACATAGTATGCATTAATACCATGTTAATGGGGCTTGTAATCGAATACTCTTGTTCTGCGCACCTCTAGGGCTGATACTGACAAAACTGAATGTTTTCTTCGCAAAATGACGTAGAAAGCGTAATTTACTATGTTATTTACACGTAATATGCATTTATAGCATGCCAATGGCGCTGGTAATCGAATACTCTGGTTCTGCGCATCTCTATCGGTGATTCTGACAAAACTGAATGTTTTCTTCGCAAAATGAGGTAGAAAGCGTAATTTACTACGTTATTTACACATAGTATGCATTAATACCATGTTAATGGGGCTTGTAATCGAATACTCTTGTTCTGCGCACCTCTAGGGCTGATACTGACAAAACTGAATGTTTTCTTCGCAAAATGAGGTAGAAAGCGTAATTTACTATGTTATTTACACGTAATATGCATTTATAGCATGCCAATGGCGCTGGTAATCGAATGCTCTAGTTCTGCGCATCTCTAGTGGTGATTCTGACAAAACCGAATGTTTTCTTCGCAAAATGAGGTATAAAGCGTAATTTACTTTGTTATTTACACATAGTATGCATTAATACCATGTTAATGGGGCTTGTAATCGAATACTCTTGTTCTGCGCACCTCTAGGGCTGATACTGACAAAACTGAATGTTTTCTTCGCAAATGACGTAGAAAGCGTAATTTACTATGTTATTTACACATAATATGCATTTATAGCATGCCAATGGCGCTGGTAATCGAATACTCTGGTTCTGCGCATCTCTAGTGGTGATTCTGACAAAACTGAATGTTTTCTTCGCAAAATGAGGTAGAAAGCGTAATTTACTACGTTATTTACACATAATATGCATTTATAGCATGCCAATGGCGCTGGTAATCGAATACTCTGGTTCTGCGCATCTCTAGTGGTGATTCTGACAAAACCGAATGTTTTCTTCGCAAAATGAGGTAGAAAGCGTAATTTACTATGTTATTTACACATAATATGCATTAATACCATGTTAATGGGGCTTGTAATCGAATACTCTTGTTCTGCGCACCTCTAGGGCTGATACTGACAAAACTGAATGTTTTCTTCGCAAAATGGGGTAGAAAGCGTAATTTACTATGTTATTTTCACATAATATGCATTTACACCATGTTAATGGTGCTTGCAATCGAATACTCTTGTTCTGCGCATCTCTAGTGGTGATTCTGACAAAACCGAATGTTTTCTTCGCAAAATGAGGTAGAAAGCGTAATTTACTACGTTATTTACACATAGTATGCATTAATACCATGTTAATGGGGCTTGTAATCGAATACTCTTGTTCTGCGCACCTCTAGGGCTGATACTGACAAAACTGAATGTTTTCTTCGCAAAATGACGTAGAAAGCGTAATTTACTATGTTATTTTCACATAATATGCATTTACACCATGTTAATGGTGCTTGCAATCGAATACTCTTGTTCTGCGCATCTCTAGTGGTGATTCTGACAAAACCGAATGTTTTCTTCGCAAAATGAGGTAGAAAGCGTAATTTACTATGTTATTTACACATAATATGCATTAATACCATGTTAATGGGGCTCGTAATCGAATACTCTTGTTCTGCGCATCTCTAGTGGTGATTCTGACAAAACCGAATGTTTTCTTCGCAAAATGAGGTAGAAAGCGTAATTTACTATGTTATTTACACATAATATGCATTAACACGATGTTAATGGGGCTTGTAATCGAATACTCTTGTTCTGCGCATCTCTAGTGGTGATTCTGACAAAACCGAATGTTTTCTTCGCAAAATGAGGTATAAAGCGTAATTTACTTTGTTATTTACACATAGTATGCCTTAATACCATGTTAATGGGGCTTGTAATCGAATACTCTTGTTCTGCGCACCTCTAGGGCTGATACTGACAAAACTGAATGCTTTCTTCGCAAAATGAGGTAGAAAGCGTAATTTACTATGTTATTTACACATAATATGCATTTATAGCATGCCAATGGCGCTGGTAATCGAATGCTCTAGTTCTGCGCATCTCTAGTGGTGATTCTGACAAAACCGAATGTTTTCTTCGCAAAATGAGGTATAAAGCGTAATTTACTTTGTTATTTACACATAGTATGCATTAATACCATGTTAATGGGGCTTGTAATCGAATACTCTTGTTCTGCGCACCTCTAGGGCTGATACTGACAAAACTGAATGTTTTCTTCGCAAAATGACGTAGAAAGCGTAATTTACTATGTTATTTACACATAATATGCATTTATAGCATGCCAATGGCGCTGGTAATCGAATACTCTTGTTCTGCGCACCTCTAGGGCTGATACTGACAAAACTGAATGTTTTCTTCGCAAAATGAGGTAGAAAGCGTAATTTACTATGTTATTTACACATAATATGCATTTATAGCATGCCAATGGCGCTGGTAATCGAATACTCTGGTTCTGCGCATCTCTAGTGGTGATTCTGACAAAACCGAATGTTTTCTTCGCAAAATGAGGTAGAAAGCGTAATTTACTATGTTATTTACACATAATATGCATTTACACCATGTTAATGGTGCTTGCAATCGAATACTCTTGTTCTGCGCATCTCTAGTGGTGATTCTGACAAAACCGAATGTTTTCTTCGCAAAATGAGGTAGAAAGCGTAATTTACTACATTATTTACGCACTATATGCATTTATAGCATGCCAATGGCGCTGGTAATCGAATACTCTTGTTCTGCGCATCTCTACTGGTGATTCTGACAAAACTGAATGTTTTCTTCGCAAAATGACGTAGAAAGCGTAACTTACTATGTTATTTACACATAATATGCATTTATAGCATGCCAATGGCGCTGGTAATCGAATACTCTGGTTCTGCGCATCTCTAGTGGTGATTCTGACAAAACTGAATGTTTTCTTCGCAAAATGAGGTAGAAAGCGTAATTTACTATGTTATTTACACATAATATGCATTAATACCATGTTATGGGGCTTGTAATCGAATACTCTTGTTCTGCGCACCTCTAGGGCTGATACTGACAAAACTGAATGCTTTCTTCGCAAAATGAGGTAGAAAGCGTAATTTACTATGTTATTTACACATAATATGCATTTATAGCATGCCAATGGCGCTGGTAATCGAATGCTCTAGTTCTGCGCATCTCTAGTGGTGATTCTGACAAAACCGAATGTTTTCTTCGCAAAATGAGGTATAAAGCGGTATTTACTTTGTTATTTACACATAGTATGCATTAATACCATGTTAATGGGGCTTGTAATCGAATACTCTTGTTCTGCGCACCTCTAGGGCTGATACTGACAAAACTGAATGTTTTCTTCGCAAAATGACGTAGAAAGCGTAATTTACTATGTTATTTACACGTAATATGCATTTATAGCATGCCAATGGCGCTGGTAATCGAATGCTCTAGTTCTGCGCATCTCTAGTGGTGATTCTGACAAAACCGAATGTTTTCTTCGCAAAATGAGGTATAAAGCGTAATTTACTTTGTTATTTACACATAGTATGCATTAATACCATGTTAATGGGGCTTGTAATCGAATACTCTTGTTCTGCGCACCTCTAGGGCTGATACTGACAAAACTGAATGTTTTCTTCGCAAAATGACGTAGAAAGCGTAATTTACTATGTTATTTACACATAATATGCATTTATAGCATGCCAATGGCGCTGGTAATCGAATACTCTGGTTCTGCGCATCTCTAGTGGTGATTCTGACAAAACCGAATGTTTTCTTCGCAAAATGAGGTATAAAGCGTAATTTACTTTGTTATTTACACATAGTATGCATTAATACCATGTTAATGGGGCTTGTAATCGAATACTCTTGTTCTGCGCATCTCTAGTGGTGATTCTGACAAAACTGAATGTTGTCTTCGCAAAATGAGGTAGAAAGCGTAATTTACTATGTTATTTACACATAATATGCATTTATAGCATGCCAATGGCGCTGGTAATCGAATACTCTGGTTCTGCGCATCTCTATCGGTGATTCTGACAAAACTGAATGTTTTCTTCGCAAAATGAGGTAGAAAGCGTAATTTACTACGTTATTTACACATAGTATGCATTAATACCATGTTAATGGGGCTTGTAATCGAATACTCTTGTTCTGCGCACCTCTAGGGCTGATACTGACAAAACTGAATGTTTTCTTCGCAAAATGAGGTATAAAGCGTAATTTACTTTGTTATTTACACATAGTATGCATTAATACCATGTTAATGGGGCTTGTAATCGAATACTCTTGTTCTGCGCATCTCTAGTGGTGATTCTGACAAAACCGAATGTTTTCTTCGCAAAATGAGGTAGAAAGCGTAATTTACTATGTTATTTACACATAATATGCATTAATACCATGTTAATGGGGCTTGTAATCGAATACTCTTGTTCTGCGCACCTCTAGGGCTGATACTGACAAAACTGAATGTTTTCTTCGCAAAATGAGGTAGAAAGCGTAATTTACTATGTTATTTTCACATAATATGCATTTACACCATGTTAATGGTGCTTGCAATCGAATACTCTTGTTCTGCGCATCTCTAGTGGTGATTCTGACAAAACCGAATGTTTTCTTCGCAAAATGAGGTAGAAAGCGTAATTTACTACGTTATTTACACATAGTATGCATTAATACCATGTTAATGGGGCTTGTAATCGAATACTCTTGTTCTGCGCACCTCTAGGGCTGATACTGACAAAACTGAATGTTTTCTTCGCAAAATGACGTAGAAAGCGTAATTTACTATGTTATTTACACATAATATGCATTAATACCATGTTATGGGGCTTGTAATCGAATACTCTTGTTCTGCGCACCTCTAGGGCTGATACTGACAAAACTGAATGCTTTCTTCGCAAAATGAGGTAGAAAGCGTAATTTACTATGTTATTTACACATAATATGCATTAATACCATGTTAATGGGGCTCGTAATCGAATACTCTTGTTCTGCGCATCTCTAGTGGTGATTCTGACAAAACCGAATGTTTTCTTCGCAAAATGAGGTAGAAAGCGTAATTTACTATGTTATTTACACATAATATGCATTAATACCATGTTATGGGGCTTGTAATCGAATACTCTTGTTCTGCGCACCTCTAGGGCTGATACTGACAAAACTGAATGTTTTCTTCGCAAAATGAGGTAGAAAGCGTAATTTACTATGTTATTTTCACATAATATGCATTTACACCATGTTAATGGTGCTTGCAATCGAATACTCTTGTTCTGCGCATCTCTAGTGGTGATTCTGACAAAACCGAATGTTTTCTTCGCAAAATGAGGTAGAAAGCGTAATTTACTACATTATTTACGCACTATATGCATTTATAGCATGCCAATGGCGCTGGTAATCGAATACTCTTGTTCTGCGCATCTCTACTGGTGATTCTGACAAAACTGAATGTTTTCTTCGCAAAATGACGTAGAAAGCGTAATTTACTATGTTATTTACACATAATATGCATTTATAGCATGCCAATGGCGCTGGTAATCGAATACTCTGGTTCTGCGCATCTCT
Source organism: Ectemnius continuus (assembly GCA_910591665.1). NCBI lineage: Eukaryota > Metazoa > Arthropoda > Insecta > Hymenoptera > Crabronidae > Ectemnius > Ectemnius continuus. Next base: position 10,635 of record CAJUYD010000072.1, read on the forward strand.
AGTGGTGATTCTGACAAAACTGAATGTTTTCTTCGCAAAATGAGGTAGAAAGCGTAATTTACTATGTTATTTACACATAATATGCATTAATACCATGTTAATGGGGCTCGTAATCGAATACTCTTGTTCTGCGCATCTCTAGTGGTGATTCTGACAAAACCGAATGTTTTCTTCGCAAAATGAGGTAGAAAGCGTAATTTACTATGTTATTTACACATAATATGCATTAATACGATGTTAATGGGGCTTGTAATCGAATACTCTTGTTCTGCGCATTTCTAGTGGTGATTCTGACAAAACTGAATGTTGTCTTCGCAAAATGAGGTAGAAAGCGTAATTTACTATGTTATTTACACATAATGTGCATTTATAGCATGCCAATGGCGCTGGTAATCGAATACTCTGGTTCTGCGCATCTCTATCGGTGATTCTGACAAAACTGAATGTTTTCTTCGCAAAATGAGGTAGAAAGCGTAATTTACTACGTTATTTACACATAGTATGCATTAATACCATGTTAATGGGGCTTGTAATCGAATACTCTTGTTCTGCGCACCTCTAGGGCTGATACTGACAAAACTGAATGTTTTCTTCGCAAAATGACGTAGAAAGCGTAATTTACTGTGTTATTTACACGTAATATGCATTTATAGCATGCCAATGGCGCTGGTAATCGAATGCTCTAGTTCTGCGCATCTCTAGTGGTGATTCTGACAAAACCGAATGTTTTCTTCGCAAAATGAGGTATAAAGCGTAATTTACTTTGTTATTTACACATAGTATGCATTAATACCATGTTAATGGGGCTTGTAATCGAATACTCTTGTTCTGCGCACCTCTAGGGCTGATACTGACAAAACTGAATGTTTTCTTCGCAAAATGACGTAGAAAGCGTAATTTACTATGTTATTTACACATAATATGCATTTATAGCATGCCAATGGCGCTGGTAATCGAATACTCTGGTTCTGCGCATCTCTAGTGGTGATTCTGACAAAACTGAATGTTTTCTTCGCAAAATGAGGTAGAAAGCGTAATTTACTACGTTATTTACACATAATATGCATTTATAGCATGCCAATGGCGCTGGTAATCGAATACTCTGGTTCTGCGCATCTCTAGTGGTGATTCTGACAAAACCGAATGTTTTCTTCGCAAAATGAGGTAGAAAGCGTAATTTACTATGTTATTTACACATAATATGCATTAATACCATGTTAATGGGGCTTGTAATCGAATACTCTTGTTCTGCGCACCTCTAGGGCTGATACTGACAAAACTGAATGTTTTCTTCGCAAAATGAGGTAGAAAGCGTAATTTACTATGTTATTTTCACATAATATGCATTTACACCATGTTAATGGTGCTTGCAATCGAATACTCTTGTTCTGCGCATCTCTAGTGGTGATTCTGACAAAACCGAATGTTTTCTTCGCAAAATGAGGTAGAAAGCGTAATTTACTACGTTATTTACACATAGTATGCATTAATACCATGTTAATGGGGCTTGTAATCGAATACTCTTGTTCTGCGCACCTCTAGGGCTGATACTGACAAAACTGAATGTTTTCTTCGCAAAATGACGTAGAAAGCGTAATTTACTATGTTATTTACACATAATATGCATTAATACCATGTTATGGGGCTTGTAATCGAATACTCTTGTTCTGCGCACCTCTATGGCTGATACTGACAAAACTGAATGCTTTCTTCGCACAATGAGGTAGAAATCGTAATTTACTATGTTATTTACACATAATATGCATTTATAGCATGCCAATGGCGCTGGTAATCGAATGCTCTAGTTCTGCGCATCTCTAGTGGTGATTCTGACAAAACCGAATGTTTTCTTCGCAAAATGAGGTATAAAGCGTAATTTACTTTGTTATTTACACATAGTATGCATTAATACCATGTTAATGGGGCTTGTAATCGAATACTCTTGTTCTGCGCACCTCTAGGGCTGATACTGACAAAACTGAATGTTTTCTTCGCAAAATGACGTAGAAAGCGTAATTTACTATGTTATTTACACATAATATGCATTTATAGCATGCCAATGGCGCTGGTAATCGGATACTCTGGTTCTGCGCATCTCTAGTGGTGATTCTGACAAAACCGAATGTTTTCTTCGCAAAATGAGGTAGAAAGCGTAATTTACTATGTTATTTACACATAATATGCATTAATACCATGTTAATGGGGCTTGTAATCGAATACTCTTGTTCTGCGCACCTCTAGTGGTGATTCTGACAAAACCGAATGTTTTCTTCGCAAAATGAGGTAGAAAGCGTAATTTACTACATTATTTACGCACTATATGCATTTATAGCATGCCAATGGCGCTGGTAATCGAATACTCTTGTTCTGCGCATCTCTACTGGTGATTCTGACAAAACTGAATGTTTTCTTCGCAAAATGACGTAGAAAGCGTAATTTACTATGTTATTTACACATAATATGCATTTATAGCATGCCAATGGCGCTGGTAATCGAATACTCTGGTTCTGCGCATCTCTAGTGGTGATTCTGACAAAACTGAATGTTTTCTTCGCAAAATGAGGTAGAAAGCGTAATTTACTATGTTATTTACACATAATATGCATTAATACCATGTTATGGGGCTTGTAATCGAATACTCTTGTTCTGCGCAAATCTAGGGCTGATACTGACAAAACTGAATGCTTTCTTCGCAAAATGAGGTAGAAAGCGTAATTTACTATGTTATTTACACATAATATGCATTTATAGCATGCCAATGGCGCTGGTAATCGAATGCTCTAGTTCTGCGCATCTCTAGTGGTGATTCTGACAAAACCGAATGTTTTCTTCGCAAAATGAGGTATAAAGCGTAATTTACTTTGTTATTTACACATAGTATGCATTAATACCATGTTAATGGGGCTTGTAATCGAATACTCTTGTTCTGCGCACCTCTAGGGCTGATACTGACAAAACTGAATGTTTTCTTCGCAAAATGACGTAGAAAGCGTAATTTACTATGTTATTTACACATAATATGCATTTATAGCATGCCAATGGCGCTGGTAATCGAATACTCTGGTTCTGCGCATCTCTATCGGTGATTCTGACAAAACTGAATGTTTTCTTCGCAAAATGAGGTAGAAAGCGTAATTTACTACGTTATTTACACATAATATGCATTTATAGCATGCCAATGGCGCTGGTAATCGAATACTCTGGTTCTGCGCATCTCTAGTGGTGATTCTGACAAAACCGAATGTTTTCTTTGCAAAATGAGGTAGAAAGCGTAATTTACTACATTATTTGCGCACAATATGCATTTATAGCATGCCAATGGCGCTGGTAATCGAATACTCTTGTTCTGCGCATCTCTACTGGTGATTCTGACAAAACCGAATGTTTTCTTCGCAAAATGAGGTAGAAAGCGTAATTTACTATGTTATTTACACATAATATGCATTAATACCATGTTAATGGGGCTCGTAATCGAATACTCTTGTTCTGCGCATCTCTAGTGGTGATTCTGACAAAACTGAATGTTTTCTTCGCAAAATGAGGTAGAAAGCGTAATTTACTATGTTATTTACACATAATATGCATTAATACCATGTTATGGGGCTTGTAGTCGAATACTCTTGTTCTGCGCACGTCTAGGGCTGATACTGACAAAACTGAATGCTTTCTTCGCAAATTGAGGTAGAAAGCGTAATTTACTATGTTATTTACACATAATATGCATTTATAGCATGCCAATGGCGCTGGTAATCGAATGCTCTAGTTCTGCGCATCTCTAGTGGTGATTCTGACAAAACCGAATGTTTTCTTCGCAAAATGAGGTATAAAGCGTAATTTACTTTGTTATTTACACATAGTATGCATTAATACCATGTTAATGGGGCTTGTAATCGAATACTCTTGTTCTGCGCACCTCTAGGGCTGATACTGACAAAACTGAATGTTTTCTTCACAAAATGACGTAGAAAGCGTAATTTACTATGTTATTTACACATAATATGCATTTATAGCATGCCAATGGCGCTGGTAATCGAATACTCTGGTTCTGCGCATCTCTAGTGGTGATTCTGACAAAACTGAATGTTTTCTTCGCAAAATGAGGTAGAAAGCGTAATTTACTACGTTATTTACACATAATATGCATTTATAGCATGCCAATGGCGCTGGTAATCGAATACTCTGGTTCTGCGCATCTCTAGTGGTGATTCTGACAAAACCGAATGTTTTCTTCGCAAAATGAGGTAGAAAGCGTAATTTACTATGTTATTTACACATAATATGCATTAATACCATGTTAATGGGGCTTGTAATCGAATACTCTTGTTCTGCGCACCTCTAGGGCTGATACTGACAAAACTGAATGTTTTCTTCGCAAAATGAGGTAGAAAGCGTAATTTACTATGTTATTTTCACATAATATGCATTTACACCATGTTAATGGTGCTTGCAATCGAATACTCTTGTTCTGCGCATCTCTAGTGGTGATTCTGACAAAACCGAATGTTTTCTTCGCAAAATGAGGTAGAAAGCGTAATTTACTATGTTATTTACACATAATATGCATTAACACGATGTTAATGGGGCTTGTAATCGAATACTCTTGTTCTGCGCATCTCTAGTGGTGATTCTGACAAAACTGAATGTTGTCTTCGCAAAATGAGGTAGAAAGCGTAATTTACTATGTTATTTACACATAATATGCATTTATAGCATGCCAATGGCGCTGGTAATCGAATACTCTGGTTCTGCGCATCTCTATCGGTGATTCTGACAAAACTGAATGTTTTCTTCGCAAAATGAGGTAGAAAGCGTAATTTACTACGTTATTTACACATAGTATGCATTAATACCATGTTAATGGGGCTTGTAATCGAATACTCTTGTTCTGCGCACCTCTAGGGCTGATACTGACAAAACTGAATGTTTTCTTCGCAAAATGACGTAGAAAGCGTAATTTACTATGTTATTTACACGTAATATGCATTTATAGCATGCCAATGGCGCTGGTAATCGAATGCTCTAGTTCTGCGCATCTCTAGTGGTGATTCTGACAAAACCGAATGTTTTCTTCGCAAAATGAGGTATAAAGCGTAATTTACTTTGTTATTTACACATAGTATGCATTAATACCATGTTAATGGGGCTTGTAATCGAATACTCTTGTTCTGCGCACCTCTAGGGCTGATACTGACAAAACTGAATGTTTTCTTCGCAAAATGACGTAGAAAGCGTAATTTACTATGTTATTTACACATAATATGCATTTATAGCATGCCAATGGCGCTGGTAATCGAATACTCTGGTTCTGCGCATCTCTAGTGGTGATTCTGACAAAACTGAATGTTTTCTTCGCAAAATGAGGTAGAAAGCGTAATTTACTACGTTATTTACACATAATATGCATTTATAGCATGCCAATGGCGCTGGTAATCGAATACTCTGGTTCTGCGCATCTCTAGTGGTGATTCTGACAAAACCGAATGTTTTCTTCGCAAAATGAGGTAGAAAGCGTAATTTACTATGTTATTTACACATAATATGCATTAATACCATGTTAATGGGGCTTGTAATCGAATACTCTTGTTCTGCGCACCTCTAGGGCTGATACTGACAAAACTGAATGTTTTCTTCGCAAAATGAGGTAGAAAGCGTAATTTACTATGTTATTTTCACATAATATGCATTTACACCATGTTAATGGTGCTTGCAATCGAATACTCTTGTTCTGCGCATCTCTAGTGGTGATTCTGACAAAACCGAATGTTTTCTTCGCAAAATGAGGTAGAAAGCGTAATTTACTACGTTATTTACACATAGTATGCATTAATACCATGTTAATGGGGCTTGTAATCGAATACTCTTGTTCTGCGCACCTCTAGGGCTGATACTGACAAAACTGAATGTTTTCTTTGCAAAATGACGTAGAAAGCGTAATTTACTATGTTATTTACACATAATATGCATTAATACCATGTTATGGGGCTTGTAATCGAATACTCTTGTTCTGCGCACCTCTAGGGCTGATACTGACAAAACTGAATGCTTTCTTCGCAAAATGAGGTAGAAAGCGTAATTTACTATGTTATTTACACATAATATGCATTTATAGCATGCCAATGGCGCTGGTAATCGAATGCTCTAGTTCTGCGCATCTCTAGTGGTGATTCTGACAAAACCGAATGTTTTCTTCGCAAAATGAGGTATAAAGCGTAATTTACTTTGTTATTTACACATAGTATGCATTAATACCATGTTAATGGGGCTTGTAATCGAATACTCTTGTTCTGCGCATCTCTAGTGGTGATTCTGACAAAACTGAATGTTGTCTTCGCAAAATGAGGTAGAAAGCGTAATTTACTATGTTATTTACACATAATATGCATTTATAGCATGCCAATGGCGCTGGTAATCGAATACTCTGGTTCTGCGCATCTCTATCGGTGATTCTGACAAAACTGAATGTTTTCTTCGCAAAATGAGGTAGAAAGCGTAATTTACTACGTTATTTACACATAGTATGCATTAATACCATGTTAATGGGGCTTGTAATCGAATACTCTTGTTCTGCGCACCTCTAGGGCTGATACTGACAAAACTGAATGTTTTCTTCGCAAAATGACGTAGAAAGCGTAATTTACTATGTTATTTACACGTAATATGCATTTATAGCATGCCAATGGCGCTGGTAATCGAATGCTCTAGTTCTGCGCATCTCTAGTGGTGATTCTGACAAAACCGAATGTTTTCTTCGCAAAATGAGGTATAAAGCGTAATTTACTTTGTTATTTACACATAGTATGCATTAATACCATGTTAATGGGGCTTGTAATCGAATACTCTTGTTCTGCGCACCTCTAGGGCTGATACTGACAAAACTGAATGTTTTCTTCGCAAAATGACGTAGAAAGCGTAATTTACTATGTTATTTACACATAATATGCATTTATAGCATGCCAATGGCGCTGGTAATCGAATACTCTGGTTCTGCGCATCTCTAGTGGTGATTCTGACAAAACCGAATGTTTTCTTCGCAAAATGAGGTAGAAAGCGTAATTTACTATGTTATTTACACATAATATGCATTTACACCATGTTAATGGTGCTTGCAATCGAATACTCTTGTTCTGCGCATCTCTAGTGGTGATTCTGACAAAACCGAATGTTTTCTTCGCAAAATGAGGTAGAAAGCGTAATTTACTACATTATTTACGCACTATATGCATTTATAGCATGCCAATGGCGCTGGTAATCGAATACTCTTGTTCTGCGCATCTCTACTGGTGATTCTGACAAAACTGAATGTTTTCTTCGCAAAATGACGTAGAAAGCGTAATTTACTATGTTATTTACACATAATATGCATTAATACCATGTTAATGGGGCTCGTAATCGAATACTCTTGTTCTGCGCATCTCTAGTGGTGATTCTGACAAAACTGAATGTTTTCTTCGCAAAATGAGGTAGAAAGCGTAATTTACTATGTTATTTACACATAATATGCATTAATACCATGTTATGGGGCTTGTAGTCGAATACTCTTGTTCTGCGCACGTCTAGGGCTGATACTGACAAAACTGAATGCTTTCTTCGCAAATTGAGGTAGAAAGCGTAATTTACTATGTTATTTACACATAATATGCATTTATAGCATGCCAATGGCGCTGGTAATCGAATGCTCTAGTTCTGCGCATCTCTAGTGGTGATTCTGACAAAACCGAATGTTTTCTTCGCAAAATGAGGTATAAAGCGTAATTTACTTTGTTATTTACACATAGTATGCATTAATACCATGTTAATGGGGCTTGCAATCGAATACTCTTGTTCTGCGCATCTCTAGTGGTGATTCTGACAAAACCGAATGTTTTCTTCGCAAAATGAGGTAGAAAGCGTAATTTACTATGTTATTTACACATAATATGCATTAATACCATGTTAATGGGGCTCGTAATCGAATACTCTTGTTCTGCGCATCTCTAGTGGTGATTCTGACAAAACCGAATGTTTTCTTCGCAAAATGAGGTAGAAAGCGTAATTTACTATGTTATTTACACATAATATGCATTAACACGATGTTAATGGGGCTTGTAATCGAATACTCTTGTTCTGCGCATCTCTAGTGGTGATTCTGACAAAACCGAATGTTTTCTTCGCAAAATGAGGTATAAAGCGTAATTTACTTTGTTATTTACACATAGTATGCATTAATACCATGTTAATGGGGCTTGTAATCGAATACTCTTGTTCTGCGCACCTCTAGGGCTGATACTGACAAAACTGAATGTTTTCTTCGCAAATGACGTAGAAAGCGTAATTTACTATGTTATTTACACATAATATGCATTTATAGCATGCCAATGGCGCTGGTAATCGAATACTCTGGTTCTGCGCATCTCTAGTGGTGATTCTGACAAAACTGAATGTTTTCTTCGCAAAATGAGGTAGAAAGCGTAATTTACTACGTTATTTACACATAATATGCATTTATAGCATGCCAATGGCGCTGGTAATCGAATACTCTGGTTCTGCGCATCTCTAGTGGTGATTCTGACAAAACCGAATGTTTTCTTCGCAAAATGAGGTAGAAAGCGTAATTTACTATGTTATTTACACATAATATGCATTAATACCATGTTAATGGGGCTTGTAATCGAATACTCTTGTTCTGCGCACCTCTAGGGCTGATACTGACAAAACTGAATGTTTTCTTCGCAAAATGAGGTAGAAAGCGTAATTTACTATGTTATTTTCACATAATATGCATTTACACCATGTTAATGGTGCTTGCAATCGAATACTCTTGTTCTGCGCATCTCTAGTGGTGATTCTGACAAAACCGAATGTTTTCTTCGCAAAATGAGGTAGAAAGCGTAATTTACTACGTTATTTACACATAGTATGCATTAATACCATGTTAATGGGGCTTGTAATCGAATACTCTTGTTCTGCGCACCTCTAGGGCTGATACTGACAAAACTGAATGTTTTCTTCGCAAAATGACGTAGAAAGCGTAATTTACTATGTTATTTTCACATAATATGCATTTACACCATGTTAATGGTGCTTGCAATCGAATACTCTTGTTCTGCGCATCTCTAGTGGTGATTCTGACAAAACCGAATGTTTTCTTCGCAAAATGAGGTAGAAAGCGTAATTTACTATGTTATTTACACATAATATGCATTAATACCATGTTAATGGGGCTCGTAATCGAATACTCTTGTTCTGCGCATCTCTAGTGGTGATTCTGACAAAACCGAATGTTTTCTTCGCAAAATGAGGTAGAAAGCGTAATTTACTATGTTATTTACACATAATATGCATTAATACCATGTTAATGGGGCTCGTAATCGAATACTCTTGTTCTGCGCATCTCTAGTGGTGATTCTGACAAAACCGAATGTTTTCTTCGCAAAATGAGGTAGAAAGCGTAATTTACTATGTTATTTACACATAATATGCATTAACACGATGTTAATGGGGCTTGTAATCGAATACTCTTGTTCTGCGCATCTCTAGTGGTGATTCTGACAAAACCGAATGTTTTCTTCGCAAAATGAGGTATAAAGCGTAATTTACTTTGTTATTTACACATAGTATGCATTAATACCATGTTAATGGGGCTTGTAATCGAATACTCTTGTTCTGCGCACCTCTAGGGCTGATACTGACAAAACTGAATGCTTTCTTCGCAAAATGAGGTAGAAAGCGTAATTTACTATGTTATTTACACATAATATGCATTTATAGCATGCCAATGGCGCTGGTAATCGAATGCTCTAGTTCTGCGCATCTCTAGTGGTGATTCTGACAAAACCGAATGTTTTCTTCGCAAAATGAGGTATAAAGCGTAATTTACTTTGTTATTTACACATAGTATGCATTAATACCATGTTAATGGGGCTTGTAATCGAATACTCTTGTTCTGCGCACCTCTAGGGCTGATACTGACAAAACTGAATGTTTTCTTCGCAAAATGACGTAGAAAGCGTAATTTACTATGTTATTTACACATAATATGCATTTATAGCATGCCAATGGCGCTGGTAATCGGATACTCTGGTTCTGCGCATCTCTAGTGGTGATTCTGACAAAACCGAATGTTTTCTTCGCAAAATGAGGTAGAAAGCGTAATTTACTATGTTATTTACACATAATATGCATTAATACCATGTTAATGGGGCTTGTAATCGAATACTCTTGTTCTGCGCACCTCTAGGGCTGATACTGACAAAACTGAATGTTTTCTTCGCAAAATGAGGTAGAAAGCGTAATTTACTATGTTATTTACACATAATATGCATTTATAGCATGCCAATGGCGCTGGTAATCGAATACTCTGGTTCTGCGCATCTCTAGTGGTGATTCTGACAAAACCGAATGTTTTCTTCGCAAAATGAGGTAGAAAGCGTAATTTACTATGTTATTTACACATAATATGCATTTACACCATGTTAATGGTGCTTGCAATCGAATACTCTTGTTCTGCGCATCTCTAGTGGTGATTCTGACAAAACCGAATGTTTTCTTCGCAAAATGAGGTAGAAAGCGTAATTTACTACATTATTTACGCACTATATGCATTTATAGCATGCCAATGGCGCTGGTAATCGAATACTCTTGTTCTGCGCATCTCTACTGGTGATTCTGACAAAACTGAATGTTTTCTTCGCAAAATGACGTAGAAAGCGTAATTTACTATGTTATTTACACATAATATGCATTTATAGCATGCCAATGGCGCTGGTAATCGAATACTCTGGTTCTGCGCATCTCTAGTGGTGATTCTGACAAAACTGAATGTTTTCTTCGCAAAATGAGGTAGAAAGCGTAATTTACTATGTTATTTACACATAATATGCATTAATACCATGTTATGGGGCTTGTAATCGAATACTCTTGTTCTGCGCACCTCTAGGGCTGATACTGACAAAACTGAATGCTTTCTTCGCAAAATGAGGTAGAAAGCGTAATTTACTATGTTATTTACACATAATATGCATTTATAGCATGCCAATGGCGCTGGTAATCGAATGCTCTAGTTCTGCGCATCTCTAGTGGTGATTCTGACAAAACCGAATGTTTTCTTCGCAAAATGAGGTATAAAGCGGTATTTACTTTGTTATTTACACATAGTATGCATTAATACCATGTTAATGGGGCTTGTAATCGAATACTCTTGTTCTGCGCACCTCTAGGGCTGATACTGACAAAACTGAATGTTTTCTTCGCAAAATGACGTAGAAAGCGTAATTTACTATGTTATTTACACATAATATGCATTTATAGCATGCCAATGGCGCTGGTAATCGAATACTCTGGTTCTGCGCATCTCTAGTGGTGATTCTGACAAAACTGAATGTTTTCTTCGCAAAATGAGGTAGAAAGCGTAATTTACTACGTTATTTACACATAATATGCATTTATAGCATGCCAATGGCGCTGGTAATCGAATACTCTGGTTCTGCGCATCTCTAGTGGTGATTCTGACAAAACCGAATGTTTTCTTCGCAAAATGAGGTAGAAAGCGTAATTTACTATGTTATTTACACATAATATGCATTAATACCATGTTAATGGGGCTTGTAATCGAATACTCTTGTTCAGCGCACCTCTAGGGCTGATACTGACAAAACTGAATGTTTTCTTCGCAAAATGAGGTAGAAAGCGTAATCTACTATGTTATTTTCACATAATATGCATTTACACCATGTTAATGGTGCTTGCAATCGAATACTCTTGTTCTGCGCATCTCTAGTGGTGATTCTGACAAAACCGAATGTTTTCTTCGCAAAATGAGGTAGAAAGCGTAATTTACTATGTTATTTACACATAGTATGCATTAATACCATGTTAATGGGGCTTGTAATCGAATACTCTTGTTCTGCGCACCTCTAGGGCTGATACTGACAAAACTGAATGTTTTCTTCGCAAAATGACGTAGAAAGCGTAATTTACTATGTTATTTTCACATAATATGCATTTACACCATGTTAATGGTGCTTGCAATCGAATACTCTTGTTCTGCGCATCTCTAGTGGTGATTCTGACAAAACCGAATGTTTTCTTCGCAAAATGAGGTATAAAGCGTAATTTACTTTGTTATTTACACATAGTATGCATTAATACCATGTTAATGGGGCTTGTAATCGAATACTCTTGTTCTGCGCACCTCTAGGGCTGATACTGACAAAACTGAATGTTTTCTTCGCAAAATGACGTAGAAAGCGTAATTTACTATGTTATTTACACGTAATATGCATTTATAGCATGCCAATGGCGCTGGTAATCGAATACTCTGGTTCTGCGCATCTCTATCGGTGATTCTGACAAAACTGAATGTTTTCTTCGCAAAATGAGGTAGAAAGCGTAATTTACTACGTTATTTACACATAGTATGCATTAATACCATGTTAATGGGGCTTGTAATCGAATACTCTTGTTCTGCGCACCTCTAGGGCTGATACTGACAAAACTGAATGTTTTCTTCGCAAAATGAGGTAGAAAGCGTAATTTACTATGTTATTTACACGTAATATGCATTTATAGCATGCCAATGGCGCTGGTAATCGAATGCTCTAGTTCTGCGCATCTCTAGTGGTGATTCTGACAAAACCGAATGTTTTCTTCGCAAAATGAGGTATAAAGCGTAATTTACTTTGTTATTTACACATAGTATGCATTAATACCATGTTAATGGGGCTTGTAATCGAATACTCTTGTTCTGCGCACCTCTAGGGCTGATACTGACAAAACTGAATGTTTTCTTCGCAAAATGAGGTATAAAGCGTAATTTACTTTGTTATTTACACATAGTATGCATTAATACCATGTTAATGGGGCTTGTAATCGAATACTCTTGTTCTGCGCACCTCTAGGGCTGATACTGACAAAACTGAATGTTTTCTTCGCAAAATGAGGTAGAAAGCGTAATTTACTATGTTATTTTCACATAATATGCATTTACACCATGTTAATGGTGCTTGCAATCGAATACTCTTGTTCTGCGCATCTCTAGTGGTGATTCTGACAAAACCGAATGTTTTCTTCGCAAAATGAGGTAGAAAGCGTAATTTACTATGTTATTTACACATAATATGCATTAACACGATGTTAATGGTGCTTGCAATCGAATACTCTTGTTCTGCGCATCTCTAGTGGTGATTCTGACAAAACCGAATGTTTTCTTCGCAAAATGAGGTAGAAAGCGTAATTTACTACATTATTTACGCACTATATGCATTTATAGCATGCCAATGGCGCTGGTAATCGAATACTCTTGTTCTGCGCATCTCTACTGGTGATTCTGACAAAACTGAATGTTTTCTTCGCAAAATGACGTAGAAAGCGTAATTTACTATGTTATTTACACATAATATGCATTTATAGCATGCCAATGGCGCTGGTAATCGAATACTCTGGTTCTGCGCATCTCTAGTGGTGATTCTGACAAAACTGAATGTTTTCTTCGCAAAATGAGGTAGAAAGCGTAATTTACTATGTTATTTACACATAATATGCATTAATACCATGTTATGGGGCTTGTAATCGAATACTCTTGTTCTGCGCACCTCTAGGGCTGATACTGACAAAACTGAATGCTTTCTTCGCAAAATGAGGTAGAAAGCGTAATTTACTATGTTATTTACACATAATATGCATTTATAGCATGCCAATGGCGCTGGTAATCGAATGCTCTAGTTCTGCGCATCTCTAGTGGTGATTCTGACAAAACCGAATGTTTTCTTCGCAAAATGAGGTATAAAGCGGTATTTACTTTGTTATTTACACATAGTATGCATTAATACCATGTTAATGGGGCTTGTAATCGAATACTCTTGTTCTGCGCACCTCTAGGGCTGATACTGACAAAACTGAATGTTTTCTTCGCAAAATGACGTAGAAAGCGTAATTTACTATGTTATTTACACATAATATGCATTTATAGCATGCCAATGGCGCTGGTAATCGAATACTCTGGTTCTGCGCATCTCTAGTGGTGATTCTGACAAAACTGAATGTTTTCTTCGCAAAATGAGGTAGAAAGCGTAATTTACTACGTTATTTACACATAATATGCATTTATAGCATGCCAATGGCGCTGGTAATCGAATACTCTGGTTCTGCGCATCTCTAGTGGTGATTCTGACAAAACCGAATGTTTTCTTCGCAAAATGAGGTAGAAAGCGTAATTTACTATGTTATTTACACATAATATGCATTAATACCATGTTAATGGGGCTTGTAATCGAATACTCTTGTTCAGCGCACCTCTAGGGCTGATACTGACAAAACTGAATGTTTTCTTCGCAAAATGACGTAGAAAGCGTAATTTACTATGTTATTTTCACATAATATGCATTTACACCATGTTAATGGTGCTTGCAATCGAATACTCTTGTTCTGCGCATCTCTAGTGGTGATTCTGACAAAACCGAATGTTTTCTTCGCAAAATGAGGTAGAAAGCGTAATTTACTATGTTATTTACACATAATATGCATTAATACCATGTTAATGGGGCTCGTAATCGAATACTCTTGTTCTGCGCATCTCTAGTGGTGATTCTGACAAAACCGAATGTTTTCTTCGCAAAATGAGGTAGAAAGCGTAATTTACTATGTTATTTACACATAATATGCATTAACACGATGTTAATGGGGCTTGTAATCGAATACTCTTGTTCTGCGCATCTCTAGTGGTGATTCTGACAAAACCGAATGTTTTCTTCGCAAAATGAGGTATAAAGCGTAATTTACTTTGTTATTTACACATAGTATGCATTAATACCATGTTAATGGGGCTTGTAATCGAATACTCTTGTTCTGCGCACCTCTAGGGCTGATACTGACAAAACTGAATGTTTTCTTCGCAAAATGACGTAGAAAGCGTAATTTACTATGTTATTTACACGTAATATGCATTTATAGCATGCCAATGGCGCTGGTAATCGAATACTCTGGTTCTGCGCATCTCTATCGGTGATTCTGACAAAACTGAATGTTTTCTTCGCAAAATGAGGTAGAAAGCGTAATTTACTACGTTATTTACACATAGTATGCATTAATACCATGTTAATGGGGCTTGTAATCGAATACTCTTGTTCTGCGCACCTCTAGGGCTGATACTGACAAAACTGAATGTTTTCTTCGCAAAATGAGGTAGAAAGCGTAATTTACTATGTTATTTACACGTAATATGCATTTATAGCATGCCAATGGCGCTGGTAATCGAATGCTCTAGTTCTGCGCATCTCTAGTGGTGATTCTGACAAAACCGAATGTTTTCTTCGCAAAATGAGGTATAAAGCGTAATTTACTTTGTTATTTACACATAGTATGCATTAATACCATGTTAATGGGGCTTGTAATCGAATACTCTTGTTCTGCGCACCTCTAGGGCTGATACTGACAAAACTGAATGTTTTCTTCGCAAATGACGTAGAAAGCGTAATTTACTATGTTATTTACACATAATATGCATTTATAGCATGCCAATGGCGCTGGTAATCGAATACTCTGGTTCTGCGCATCTCTAGTGGTGATTCTGACAAAACTGAATGTTTTCTTCGCAAAATGAGGTAGAAAGCGTAATTTACTACGTTATTTACACATAATATGCATTTATAGCATGCCAATGGCGCTGGTAATCGAATACTCTGGTTCTGCGCATCTCTAGTGGTGATTCTGACAAAACCGAATGTTTTCTTCGCAAAATGAGGTAGAAAGCGTAATTTACTATGTTATTTACACATAATATGCATTAATACCATGTTAATGGGGCTTGTAATCGAATACTCTTGTTCTGCGCACCTCTAGGGCTGATACTGACAAAACTGAATGTTTTCTTCGCAAAATGGGGTAGAAAGCGTAATTTACTATGTTATTTTCACATAATATGCATTTACACCATGTTAATGGTGCTTGCAATCGAATACTCTTGTTCTGCGCATCTCTAGTGGTGATTCTGACAAAACCGAATGTTTTCTTCGCAAAATGAGGTAGAAAGCGTAATTTACTACGTTATTTACACATAGTATGCATTAATACCATGTTAATGGGGCTTGTAATCGAATACTCTTGTTCTGCGCACCTCTAGGGCTGATACTGACAAAACTGAATGTTTTCTTCGCAAAATGACGTAGAAAGCGTAATTTACTATGTTATTTTCACATAATATGCATTTACACCATGTTAATGGTGCTTGCAATCGAATACTCTTGTTCTGCGCATCTCTAGTGGTGATTCTGACAAAACCGAATGTTTTCTTCGCAAAATGAGGTAGAAAGCGTAATTTACTATGTTATTTACACATAATATGCATTAATACCATGTTAATGGGGCTCGTAATCGAATACTCTTGTTCTGCGCATCTCTAGTGGTGATTCTGACAAAACCGAATGTTTTCTTCGCAAAATGAGGTAGAAAGCGTAATTTACTATGTTATTTACACATAATATGCATTAACACGATGTTAATGGGGCTTGTAATCGAATACTCTTGTTCTGCGCATCTCTAGTGGTGATTCTGACAAAACCGAATGTTTTCTTCGCAAAATGAGGTATAAAGCGTAATTTACTTTGTTATTTACACATAGTATGCCTTAATACCATGTTAATGGGGCTTGTAATCGAATACTCTTGTTCTGCGCACCTCTAGGGCTGATACTGACAAAACTGAATGCTTTCTTCGCAAAATGAGGTAGAAAGCGTAATTTACTATGTTATTTACACATAATATGCATTTATAGCATGCCAATGGCGCTGGTAATCGAATGCTCTAGTTCTGCGCATCTCTAGTGGTGATTCTGACAAAACCGAATGTTTTCTTCGCAAAATGAGGTATAAAGCGTAATTTACTTTGTTATTTACACATAGTATGCATTAATACCATGTTAATGGGGCTTGTAATCGAATACTCTTGTTCTGCGCACCTCTAGGGCTGATACTGACAAAACTGAATGTTTTCTTCGCAAAATGACGTAGAAAGCGTAATTTACTATGTTATTTACACATAATATGCATTTATAGCATGCCAATGGCGCTGGTAATCGAATACTCTTGTTCTGCGCACCTCTAGGGCTGATACTGACAAAACTGAATGTTTTCTTCGCAAAATGAGGTAGAAAGCGTAATTTACTATGTTATTTACACATAATATGCATTTATAGCATGCCAATGGCGCTGGTAATCGAATACTCTGGTTCTGCGCATCTCTAGTGGTGATTCTGACAAAACCGAATGTTTTCTTCGCAAAATGAGGTAGAAAGCGTAATTTACTATGTTATTTACACATAATATGCATTTACACCATGTTAATGGTGCTTGCAATCGAATACTCTTGTTCTGCGCATCTCTAGTGGTGATTCTGACAAAACCGAATGTTTTCTTCGCAAAATGAGGTAGAAAGCGTAATTTACTACATTATTTACGCACTATATGCATTTATAGCATGCCAATGGCGCTGGTAATCGAATACTCTTGTTCTGCGCATCTCTACTGGTGATTCTGACAAAACTGAATGTTTTCTTCGCAAAATGACGTAGAAAGCGTAACTTACTATGTTATTTACACATAATATGCATTTATAGCATGCCAATGGCGCTGGTAATCGAATACTCTGGTTCTGCGCATCTCTAGTGGTGATTCTGACAAAACTGAATGTTTTCTTCGCAAAATGAGGTAGAAAGCGTAATTTACTATGTTATTTACACATAATATGCATTAATACCATGTTATGGGGCTTGTAATCGAATACTCTTGTTCTGCGCACCTCTAGG
Source organism: Ectemnius continuus (assembly GCA_910591665.1). Classification (NCBI taxonomy): domain Eukaryota; kingdom Metazoa; phylum Arthropoda; class Insecta; order Hymenoptera; family Crabronidae; genus Ectemnius; species Ectemnius continuus. The sequence continues at coordinate 28,408 of CAJUYD010000072.1, forward strand.
GCTGATACTGACAAAACTGAATGCTTTCTTCGCAAAATGAGGTAGAAAGCGTAATTTACTATGTTATTTACACATAATATGCATTTATAGCATGCCAATGGCGCTGGTAATCGAATGCTCTAGTTCTGCGCATCTCTAGTGGTGATTCTGACAAAACCGAATGTTTTCTTCGCAAAATGAGGTATAAAGCGGTATTTACTTTGTTATTTACACATAGTATGCATTAATACCATGTTAATGGGGCTTGTAATCGAATACTCTTGTTCTGCGCACCTCTAGGGCTGATACTGACAAAACTGAATGTTTTCTTCGCAAAATGACGTAGAAAGCGTAATTTACTATGTTATTTACACGTAATATGCATTTATAGCATGCCAATGGCGCTGGTAATCGAATGCTCTAGTTCTGCGCATCTCTAGTGGTGATTCTGACAAAACCGAATGTTTTCTTCGCAAAATGAGGTATAAAGCGTAATTTACTTTGTTATTTACACATAGTATGCATTAATACCATGTTAATGGGGCTTGTAATCGAATACTCTTGTTCTGCGCACCTCTAGGGCTGATACTGACAAAACTGAATGTTTTCTTCGCAAAATGACGTAGAAAGCGTAATTTACTATGTTATTTACACATAATATGCATTTATAGCATGCCAATGGCGCTGGTAATCGAATACTCTGGTTCTGCGCATCTCTAGTGGTGATTCTGACAAAACCGAATGTTTTCTTCGCAAAATGAGGTATAAAGCGTAATTTACTTTGTTATTTACACATAGTATGCATTAATACCATGTTAATGGGGCTTGTAATCGAATACTCTTGTTCTGCGCATCTCTAGTGGTGATTCTGACAAAACTGAATGTTGTCTTCGCAAAATGAGGTAGAAAGCGTAATTTACTATGTTATTTACACATAATATGCATTTATAGCATGCCAATGGCGCTGGTAATCGAATACTCTGGTTCTGCGCATCTCTATCGGTGATTCTGACAAAACTGAATGTTTTCTTCGCAAAATGAGGTAGAAAGCGTAATTTACTACGTTATTTACACATAGTATGCATTAATACCATGTTAATGGGGCTTGTAATCGAATACTCTTGTTCTGCGCACCTCTAGGGCTGATACTGACAAAACTGAATGTTTTCTTCGCAAAATGAGGTATAAAGCGTAATTTACTTTGTTATTTACACATAGTATGCATTAATACCATGTTAATGGGGCTTGTAATCGAATACTCTTGTTCTGCGCATCTCTAGTGGTGATTCTGACAAAACCGAATGTTTTCTTCGCAAAATGAGGTAGAAAGCGTAATTTACTATGTTATTTACACATAATATGCATTAATACCATGTTAATGGGGCTTGTAATCGAATACTCTTGTTCTGCGCACCTCTAGGGCTGATACTGACAAAACTGAATGTTTTCTTCGCAAAATGAGGTAGAAAGCGTAATTTACTATGTTATTTTCACATAATATGCATTTACACCATGTTAATGGTGCTTGCAATCGAATACTCTTGTTCTGCGCATCTCTAGTGGTGATTCTGACAAAACCGAATGTTTTCTTCGCAAAATGAGGTAGAAAGCGTAATTTACTACGTTATTTACACATAGTATGCATTAATACCATGTTAATGGGGCTTGTAATCGAATACTCTTGTTCTGCGCACCTCTAGGGCTGATACTGACAAAACTGAATGTTTTCTTCGCAAAATGACGTAGAAAGCGTAATTTACTATGTTATTTACACATAATATGCATTAATACCATGTTATGGGGCTTGTAATCGAATACTCTTGTTCTGCGCACCTCTAGGGCTGATACTGACAAAACTGAATGCTTTCTTCGCAAAATGAGGTAGAAAGCGTAATTTACTATGTTATTTACACATAATATGCATTAATACCATGTTAATGGGGCTCGTAATCGAATACTCTTGTTCTGCGCATCTCTAGTGGTGATTCTGACAAAACCGAATGTTTTCTTCGCAAAATGAGGTAGAAAGCGTAATTTACTATGTTATTTACACATAATATGCATTAATACCATGTTATGGGGCTTGTAATCGAATACTCTTGTTCTGCGCACCTCTAGGGCTGATACTGACAAAACTGAATGTTTTCTTCGCAAAATGAGGTAGAAAGCGTAATTTACTATGTTATTTTCACATAATATGCATTTACACCATGTTAATGGTGCTTGCAATCGAATACTCTTGTTCTGCGCATCTCTAGTGGTGATTCTGACAAAACCGAATGTTTTCTTCGCAAAATGAGGTAGAAAGCGTAATTTACTACATTATTTACGCACTATATGCATTTATAGCATGCCAATGGCGCTGGTAATCGAATACTCTTGTTCTGCGCATCTCTACTGGTGATTCTGACAAAACTGAATGTTTTCTTCGCAAAATGACGTAGAAAGCGTAATTTACTATGTTATTTACACATAATATGCATTTATAGCATGCCAATGGCGCTGGTAATCGAATACTCTGGTTCTGCGCATCTCTAGTGGTGATTCTGACAAAACTGAATGTTTTCTTCGCAAAATGAGGTAGAAAGCGTAATTTACTATGTTATTTACACATAATATGCATTAATACCATGTTAATGGGGCTCGTAATCGAATACTCTTGTTCTGCGCATCTCTAGTGGTGATTCTGACAAAACCGAATGTTTTCTTCGCAAAATGAGGTAGAAAGCGTAATTTACTATGTTATTTACACATAATATGCATTAATACGATGTTAATGGGGCTTGTAATCGAATACTCTTGTTCTGCGCATTTCTAGTGGTGATTCTGACAAAACTGAATGTTGTCTTCGCAAAATGAGGTAGAAAGCGTAATTTACTATGTTATTTACACATAATATGCATTTATAGCATGCCAATGGCGCTGGTAATCGAATGCTCTAGTTCTGCGCATCTCTAGTGGTGATTCTGACAAAACCGAATGTTTTCTTCGCAAAATGAGGTATAAAGCGTAATTTACTTTGTTATTTACACATAGTATGCATTAATACCATGTTAATGGGGCTTGTAATCGAATACTCTTGTTCTGCGCACCTCTAGGGCTGATACTGACAAAACTGAATGTTTTCTTCGCAAAATGACGTAGAAAGCGTAATTTACTATGTTATTTACACATAATATGCATTTATAGCATGCCAATGGCGCTGGTAATCGGATACTCTGGTTCTGCGCATCTCTAGTGGTGATTCTGACAAAACCGAATGTTTTCTTCGCAAAATGAGGTAGAAAGCGTAATTTACTATGTTATTTACACATAATATGCATTAATACCATGTTAATGGGGCTTGTAATCGAATACTCTTGTTCTGCGCACCTCTAGTGGTGATTCTGACAAAACCGAATGTTTTCTTCGCAAAATGAGGTAGAAAGCGTAATTTACTACATTATTTACGCACTATATGCATTTATAGCATGCCAATGGCGCTGGTAATCGAATACTCTTGTTCTGCGCATCTCTACTGGTGATTCTGACAAAACTGAATGTTTTCTTCGCAAAATGACGTAGAAAGCGTAATTTACTATGTTATTTACACATAATATGCATTTATAGCATGCCAATGGCGCTGGTAATCGAATACTCTGGTTCTGCGCATCTCTAGTGGTGATTCTGACAAAACTGAATGTTTTCTTCGCAAAATGAGGTAGAAAGCGTAATTTACTATGTTATTTACACATAATATGCATTAATACCATGTTATGGGGCTTGTAATCGAATACTCTTGTTCTGCGCAAATCTAGGGCTGATACTGACAAAACTGAATGCTTTCTTCGCAAAATGAGGTAGAAAGCGTAATTTACTATGTTATTTACACATAATATGCATTTATAGCATGCCAATGGCGCTGGTAATCGAATGCTCTAGTTCTGCGCATCTCTAGTGGTGATTCTGACAAAACCGAATGTTTTCTTCGCAAAATGAGGTATAAAGCGTAATTTACTTTGTTATTTACACATAGTATGCATTAATACCATGTTAATGGGGCTTGTAATCGAATACTCTTGTTCTGCGCACCTCTAGGGCTGATACTGACAAAACTGAATGTTTTCTTCGCAAAATGACGTAGAAAGCGTAATTTACTATGTTATTTACACATAATATGCATTTATAGCATGCCAATGGCGCTGGTAATCGAATACTCTGGTTCTGCGCATCTCTATCGGTGATTCTGACAAACTGAATGTTTTCTTCGCAAAATGAGGTAGAAAGCGTAATTTACTACGTTATTTACACATAATATGCATTTATAGCATGCCAATGGCGCTGGTAATCGAATACTCTGGTTCTGCGCATCTCTAGTGGTGATTCTGACAAAACCGAATGTTTTCTTCGCAAAATGAGGTAGAAAGCGTAATTTACTACATTATTTGCGCACAATATGCATTTATAGCATGCCAATGGCGCTGGTAATCGAATACTCTTGTTCTGCGCATCTCTACTGGTGATTCTGACAAAACCGAATGTTTTCTTCGCAAAATGAGGTAGAAAGCGTAATTTACTATGTTATTTACACATAATATGCATTAATACCATGTTAATGGGGCTCGTAATCGAATACTCTTGTTCTGCGCATCTCTAGTGGTGATTCTGACAAAACTGAATGTTTTCTTCGCAAAATGAGGTAGAAAGCGTAATTTACTATGTTATTTACACATAATATGCATTAATACCATGTTATGGGGCTTGTAGTCGAATACTCTTGTTCTGCGCACGTCTAGGGCTGATACTGACAAAACTGAATGCTTTCTTCGCAAATTGAGGTAGAAAGCGTAATTTACTATGTTATTTACACATAATATGCATTTATAGCATGCCAATGGCGCTGGTAATCGAATGCTCTAGTTCTGCGCATCTCTAGTGGTGATTCTGACAAAACCGAATGTTTTCTTCGCAAAATGAGGTATAAAGCGTAATTTACTTTGTTATTTACACATAGTATGCATTAATACCATGTTAATGGGGCTTGTAATCGAATACTCTTGTTCTGCGCACCTCTAGGGCTGATACTGACAAAACTGAATGTTTTCTTCACAAAATGACGTAGAAAGCGTAATTTACTATGTTATTTACACATAATATGCATTTATAGCATGCCAATGGCGCTGGTAATCGAATACTCTGGTTCTGCGCATCTCTAGTGGTGATTCTGACAAAACTGAATGTTTTCTTCGCAAAATGAGGTAGAAAGCGTAATTTACTACGTTATTTACACATAATATGCATTTATAGCATGCCAATGGCGCTGGTAATCGAATACTCTGGTTCTGCGCATCTCTAGTGGTGATTCTGACAAAACCGAATGTTTTCTTCGCAAAATGAGGTAGAAAGCGTAATTTACTATGTTATTTACACATAATATGCATTAATACCATGTTAATGGGGCTTGTAATCGAATACTCTTGTTCTGCGCACCTCTAGGGCTGATACTGACAAAACTGAATGTTTTCTTCGCAAAATGAGGTAGAAAGCGTAATTTACTATGTTATTTTCACATAATATGCATTTACACCATGTTAATGGTGCTTGCAATCGAATACTCTTGTTCTGCGCATCTGTAGTGGTGATTCTGACAAAACCGAATGTTTTCTTCGCAAAATGAGGTAGAAAGCGTAATTTACTATGTTATTTACACATAATATGCATTAACACGATGTTAATGGGGCTTGTAATCGAATACTCTTGTTCTGCGCATCTCTAGTGGTGATTCTGACAAAACTGAATGTTGTCTTCGCAAAATGAGGTAGAAAGCGTAATTTACTATGTTATTTACACATAATATGCATTTATAGCATGCCAATGGCGCTGGTAATCGAATACTCTGGTTCTGCGCATCTCTATCGGTGATTCTGACAAAACTGAATGTTTTCTTCGCAAAATGAGGTAGAAAGCGTAATTTACTACGTTATTTACACATAGTATGCATTAATACCATGTTAATGGGGCTTGTAATCGAATACTCTTGTTCTGCGCACCTCTAGGGCTGATACTGACAAAACTGAATGTTTTCTTCGCAAAATGACGTAGAAAGCGTAATTTACTATGTTATTTACACGTAATATGCATTTATAGCATGCCAATGGCGCTGGTAATCGAATGCTCTAGTTCTGCGCATCTCTAGTGGTGATTCTGACAAAACCGAATGTTTTCTTCGCAAAATGAGGTATAAAGCGTAATTTACTTTGTTATTTACACATAGTATGCATTAATACCATGTTAATGGGGCTTGTAATCGAATACTCTTGTTCTGCGCACCTCTAGGGCTGATACTGACAAAACTGAATGTTTTCTTCGCAAAATGACGTAGAAAGCGTAATTTACTATGTTATTTACACATAATATGCATTTATAGCATGCCAATGGCGCTGGTAATCGAATACTCTGGTTCTGCGCATCTCTAGTGGTGATTCTGACAAAACTGAATGTTTTCTTCGCAAAATGAGGTAGAAAGCGTAATTTACTACGTTATTTACACATAATATGCATTTATAGCATGCCAATGGCGCTGGTAATCGAATACTCTGGTTCTGCGCATCTCTAGTGGTGATTCTGACAAAACCGAATGTTTTCTTCGCAAAATGAGGTAGAAAGCGTAATTTACTATGTTATTTACACATAATATGCATTAATACCATGTTAATGGGGCTTGTAATCGAATACTCTTGTTCTGCGCACCTCTAGGGCTGATACTGACAAAACTGAATGTTTTCTTCGCAAAATGAGGTAGAAAGCGTAATTTACTATGTTATTTTCACATAATATGCATTTACACCATGTTAATGGTGCTTGCAATCGAATACTCTTGTTCTGCGCATCTCTAGTGGTGATTCTGACAAAACCGAATGTTTTCTTCGCAAAATGAGGTAGAAAGCGTAATTTACTACGTTATTTACACATAGTATGCATTAATACCATGTTAATGGGGCTTGTAATCGAATACTCTTGTTCTGCGCACCTCTAGGGCTGATACTGACAAAACTGAATGTTTTCTTTGCAAAATGACGTAGAAAGCGTAATTTACTATGTTATTTACACATAATATGCATTAATACCATGTTATGGGGCTTGTAATCGAATACTCTTGTTCTGCGCACCTCTAGGGCTGATACTGACAAAACTGAATGCTTTCTTCGCAAAATGAGGTAGAAAGCGTAATTTACTATGTTATTTACACATAATATGCATTTATAGCATGCCAATGGCGCTGGTAATCGAATGCTCTAGTTCTGCGCATCTCTAGTGGTGATTCTGACAAAACCGAATGTTTTCTTCGCAAAATGAGGTATAAAGCGTAATTTACTTTGTTATTTACACATAGTATGCATTAATACCATGTTAATGGGGCTTGTAATCGAATACTCTTGTTCTGCGCATCTCTAGTGGTGATTCTGACAAAACTGAATGTTGTCTTCGCAAAATGAGGTAGAAAGCGTAATTTACTATGTTATTTACACATAATATGCATTTATAGCATGCCAATGGCGCTGGTAATCGAATACTCTGGTTCTGCGCATCTCTATCGGTGATTCTGACAAAACTGAATGTTTTCTTCGCAAAATGAGGTAGAAAGCGTAATTTACTACGTTATTTACACATAGTATGCATTAATACCATGTTAATGGGGCTTGTAATCGAATACTCTTGTTCTGCGCACCTCTAGGGCTGATACTGACAAAACTGAATGTTTTCTTCGCAAAATGACGTAGAAAGCGTAATTTACTATGTTATTTACACGTAATATGCATTTATAGCATGCCAATGGCGCTGGTAATCGAATGCTCTAGTTCTGCGCATCTCTAGTGGTGATTCTGACAAAACCGAATGTTTTCTTCGCAAAATGAGGTATAAAGCGTAATTTACTTTGTTATTTACACATAGTATGCATTAATACCATGTTAATGGGGCTTGTAATCGAATACTCTTGTTCTGCGCACCTCTAGGGCTGATACTGACAAAACTGAATGTTTTCTTCGCAAAATGACGTAGAAAGCGTAATTTACTATGTTATTTACACATAATATGCATTTATAGCATGCCAATGGCGCTGGTAATCGAATACTCTGGTTCTGCGCATCTCTAGTGGTGATTCTGACAAAACCGAATGTTTTCTTCGCAAAATGAGGTAGAAAGCGTAATTTACTATGTTATTTACACATAATATGCATTTACACCATGTTAATGGTGCTTGCAATCGAATACTCTTGTTCTGCGCATCTCTAGTGGTGATTCTGACAAAACCGAATGTTTTCTTCGCAAAATGAGGTAGAAAGCGTAATTTACTACATTATTTACGCACTATATGCATTTATAGCATGCCAATGGCGCTGGTAATCGAATACTCTTGTTCTGCGCATCTCTACTGGTGATTCTGACAAAACTGAATGTTTTCTTCGCAAAATGACGTAGAAAGCGTAATTTACTATGTTATTTACACATAATATGCATTAATACCATGTTAATGGGGCTCGTAATCGAATACTCTTGTTCTGCGCATCTCTAGTGGTGATTCTGACAAAACTGAATGTTTTCTTCGCAAAATGAGGTAGAAAGCGTAATTTACTATGTTATTTACACATAATATGCATTAATACCATGTTATGGGGCTTGTAGTCGAATACTCTTGTTCTGCGCACGTCTAGGGCTGATACTGACAAAACTGAATGCTTTCTTCGCAAATTGAGGTAGAAAGCGTAATTTACTATGTTATTTACACATAATATGCATTTATAGCATGCCAATGGCGCTGGTAATCGAATGCTCTAGTTCTGCGCATCTCTAGTGGTGATTCTGACAAAACCGAATGTTTTCTTCGCAAAATGAGGTATAAAGCGTAATTTACTTTGTTATTTACACATAGTATGCATTAATACCATGTTAATGGGGCTTGTAATCGAATACTCTTGTTCTGCGCATTTCTAGTGGTGATTCTGACAAAACTGAATGTTGTCTTCGCAAAATGAGGTAGAAATCGTAATTTACTATGTTATTTACACATAATATGCATTTATAGCATGCCAATGGCGCTGGTAATCGAATACTCTGGTTCTGCGCATCTCTAGTGGTGATTCTGACAAAACTGAATGTTTTCTTCGCAAAATGAGGTAGAAAGCGTAATTTACTATGTTATTTACACATAATATGCATTAATACCATGTTAATGGGGCTCGTAATCGAATACTCTTGTTCTGCGCATCTCTAGTGGTGATTCTGACAAAACCGAATGTTTTCTTCGCAAAATGAGGTAGAAAGCGTAATTTACTATGTTATTTACACATAATATGCATTAATACGATGTTAATGGGGCTTGTAATCGAATACTCTTGTTCTGCGCATTTCTAGTGGTGATTCTGACAAAACTGAATGTTGTCTTCGCAAAATGAGGTAGAAAGCGTAATTTACTATGTTATTTACACATAATATGCATTTATAGCATGCCAATGGCGCTGGTAATCGAATGCTCTAGTTCTGCGCATCTCTAGTGGTGATTCTGACAAAACCGAATGTTTTCTTCGCAAAATGAGGTATAAAGCGTAATTTACTTTGTTATTTACACATAGTATGCATTAATACCATGTTAATGGGGCTTGTAATCGAATACTCTTGTTCTGCGCACCTCTAGGGCTGATACTGACAAAACTGAATGTTTTCTTCGCAAAATGACGTAGAAAGCGTAATTTACTATGTTATTTACACATAATATGCATTTATAGCATGCCAATGGCGCTGGTAATCGGATACTCTGGTTCTGCGCATCTCTAGTGGTGATTCTGACAAAACCGAATGTTTTCTTCGCAAAATGAGGTAGAAAGCGTAATTTACTATGTTATTTACACATAATATGCATTAATACCATGTTAATGGGGCTTGTAATCGAATACTCTTGTTCTGCGCACCTCTAGTGGTGATTCTGACAAAACCGAATGTTTTCTTCGCAAAATGAGGTAGAAAGCGTAATTTACTACATTATTTACGCACTATATGCATTTATAGCATGCCAATGGCGCTGGTAATCGAATACTCTTGTTCTGCGCATCTCTACTGGTGATTCTGACAAAACTGAATGTTTTCTTCGCAAAATGACGTAGAAAGCGTAATTTACTATGTTATTTACACATAATATGCATTTATAGCATGCCAATGGCGCTGGTAATCGAATACTCTGGTTCTGCGCATCTCTAGTGGTGATTCTGACAAAACTGAATGTTTTCTTCGCAAAATGAGGTAGAAAGCGTAATTTACTATGTTATTTACACATAATATGCATTAATACCATGTTATGGGGCTTGTAATCGAATACTCTTGTTCTGCGCAAATCTAGGGCTGATACTGACAAAACTGAATGCTTTCTTCGCAAAATGAGGTAGAAAGCGTAATTTACTATGTTATTTACACATAATATGCATTTATAGCATGCCAATGGCGCTGGTAATCGAATGCTCTAGTTCTGCGCATCTCTAGTGGTGATTCTGACAAAACCGAATGTTTTCTTCGCAAAATGAGGTATAAAGCGTAATTTACTTTGTTATTTACACATAGTATGCATTAATACCATGTTAATGGGGCTTGTAATCGAATACTCTTGTTCTGCGCACCTCTAGGGCTGATACTGACAAAACTGAATGTTTTCTTCGCAAAATGACGTAGAAAGCGTAATTTACTATGTTATTTACACATAATATGCATTTATAGCATGCCAATGGCGCTGGTAATCGAATACTCTGGTTCTGCGCATCTCTATCGGTGATTCTGACAAAACTGAATGTTTTCTTCGCAAAATGAGGTAGAAAGCGTAATTTACTACGTTATTTACACATAATATGCATTTATAGCATGCCAATGGCGCTGGTAATCGAATACTCTGGTTCTGCGCATCTCTAGTGGTGATTCTGACAAAACCGAATGTTTTCTTTGCAAAATGAGGTAGAAAGCGTAATTTACTACATTATTTGCGCACAATATGCATTTATAGCATGCCAATGGCGCTGGTAATCGAATACTCTTGTTCTGCGCATCTCTACTGGTGATTCTGACAAAACCGAATGTTTTCTTCGCAAAATGAGGTAGAAAGCGTAATTTACTATGTTATTTACACATAATATGCATTAATACCATGTTAATGGGGCTCGTAATCGAATACTCTTGTTCTGCGCATCTCTAGTGGTGATTCTGACAAAACTGAATGTTTTCTTCGCAAAATGAGGTAGAAAGCGTAATTTACTATGTTATTTACACATAATATGCATTAATACCATGTTATGGGGCTTGTAGTCGAATACTCTTGTTCTGCGCACGTCTAGGGCTGATACTGACAAAACTGAATGCTTTCTTCGCAAATTGAGGTAGAAAGCGTAATTTACTATGTTATTTACACATAATATGCATTTATAGCATGCCAATGGCGCTGGTAATCGAATGCTCTAGTTCTGCGCATCTCTAGTGGTGATTCTGACAAAACCGAATGTTTTCTTCGCAAAATGAGGTATAAAGCGTAATTTACTTTGTTATTTACACATAGTATGCATTAATACCATGTTAATGGGGCTTGTAATCGAATACTCTTGTTCTGCGCACCTCTAGGGCTGATACTGACAAAACTGAATGTTTTCTTCACAAAATGACGTAGAAAGCGTAATTTACTATGTTATTTACACATAATATGCATTTATAGCATGCCAATGGCGCTGGTAATCGAATACTCTGGTTCTGCGCATCTCTAGTGGTGATTCTGACAAAACTGAATGTTTTCTTCGCAAAATGAGGTAGAAAGCGTAATTTACTACGTTATTTACACATAATATGCATTTATAGCATGCCAATGGCGCTGGTAATCGAATACTCTGGTTCTGCGCATCTCTAGTGGTGATTCTGACAAAACCGAATGTTTTCTTCGCAAAATGAGGTAGAAAGCGTAATTTACTATGTTATTTACACATAATATGCATTAATACCATGTTAATGGGGCTTGTAATCGAATACTCTTGTTCTGCGCACCTCTAGGGCTGATACTGACAAAACTGAATGTTTTCTTCGCAAAATGAGGTAGAAAGCGTAATTTACTATGTTATTTTCACATAATATGCATTTACACCATGTTAATGGTGCTTGCAATCGAATACTCTTGTTCTGCGCATCTGTAGTGGTGATTCTGACAAAACCGAATGTTTTCTTCGCAAAATGAGGTAGAAAGCGTAATTTACTATGTTATTTACACATAATATGCATTAACACGATGTTAATGGGGCTTGTAATCGAATACTCTTGTTCTGCGCATCTCTAGTGGTGATTCTGACAAAACTGAATGTTGTCTTCGCAAAATGAGGTAGAAAGCGTAATTTACTATGTTATTTACACATAATATGCATTTATAGCATGCCAATGGCGCTGGTAATCGAATACTCTGGTTCTGCGCATCTCTATCGGTGATTCTGACAAAACTGAATGTTTTCTTCGCAAAATGAGGTAGAAAGCGTAATTTACTACGTTATTTACACATAGTATGCATTAATACCATGTTAATGGGGCTTGTAATCGAATACTCTTGTTCTGCGCACCTCTAGGGCTGATACTGACAAAACTGAATGTTTTCTTCGCAAAATGACGTAGAAAGCGTAATTTACTATGTTATTTACACGTAATATGCATTTATAGCATGCCAATGGCGCTGGTAATCGAATGCTCTAGTTCTGCGCATCTCTAGTGGTGATTCTGACAAAACCGAATGTTTTCTTCGCAAAATGAGGTATAAAGCGTAATTTACTTTGTTATTTACACATAGTATGCATTAATACCATGTTAATGGGGCTTGTAATCGAATACTCTTGTTCTGCGCACCTCTAGGGCTGATACTGACAAAACTGAATGTTTTCTTCGCAAAATGACGTAGAAAGCGTAATTTACTATGTTATTTACACATAATATGCATTTATAGCATGCCAATGGCGCTGGTAATCGAATACTCTGGTTCTGCGCATCTCTAGTGGTGATTCTGACAAAACTGAATGTTTTCTTCGCAAAATGAGGTAGAAAGCGTAATTTACTACGTTATTTACACATAATATGCATTTATAGCATGCCAATGGCGCTGGTAATCGAATACTCTGGTTCTGCGCATCTCTAGTGGTGATTCTGACAAAACCGAATGTTTTCTTCGCAAAATGAGGTAGAAAGCGTAATTTACTATGTTATTTACACATAATATGCATTAATACCATGTTAATGGGGCTTGTAATCGAATACTCTTGTTCTGCGCACCTCTAGGGCTGATACTGACAAAACTGAATGTTTTCTTCGCAAAATGAGGTAGAAAGCGTAATTTACTATGTTATTTTCACATAATATGCATTTACACCATGTTAATGGTGCTTGCAATCGAATACTCTTGTTCTGCGCATCTCTAGTGGTGATTCTGACAAAACCGAATGTTTTCTTCGCAAAATGAGGTAGAAAGCGTAATTTACTACGTTATTTACACATAGTATGCATTAATACCATGTTAATGGGGCTTGTAATCGAATACTCTTGTTCTGCGCACCTCTAGGGCTGATACTGACAAAACTGAATGTTTTCTTTGCAAAATGACGTAGAAAGCGTAATTTACTATGTTATTTACACATAATATGCATTAATACCATGTTATGGGGCTTGTAATCGAATACTCTTGTTCTGCGCACCTCTAGGGCTGATACTGACAAAACTGAATGCTTTCTTCGCAAAATGAGGTAGAAAGCGTAATTTACTATGTTATTTACACATAATATGCATTTATAGCATGCCAATGGCGCTGGTAATCGAATGCTCTAGTTCTGCGCATCTCTAGTGGTGATTCTGACAAAACCGAATGTTTTCTTCGCAAAATGAGGTATAAAGCGTAATTTACTTTGTTATTTACACATAGTATGCATTAATACCATGTTAATGGGGCTTGTAATCGAATACTCTTGTTCTGCGCATCTCTAGTGGTGATTCTGACAAAACTGAATGTTGTCTTCGCAAAATGAGGTAGAAAGCGTAATTTACTATGTTATTTACACATAATATGCATTTATAGCATGCCAATGGCGCTGGTAATCGAATACTCTGGTTCTGCGCATCTCTATCGGTGATTCTGACAAAACTGAATGTTTTCTTCGCAAAATGAGGTAGAAAGCGTAATTTACTACGTTATTTACACATAGTATGCATTAATACCATGTTAATGGGGCTTGTAATCGAATACTCTTGTTCTGCGCACCTCTAGGGCTGATACTGACAAAACTGAATGTTTTCTTCGCAAAATGACGTAGAAAGCGTAATTTACTATGTTATTTACACGTAATATGCATTTATAGCATGCCAATGGCGCTGGTAATCGAATGCTCTAGTTCTGCGCATCTCTAGTGGTGATTCTGACAAAACCGAATGTTTTCTTCGCAAAATGAGGTATAAAGCGTAATTTACTTTGTTATTTACACATAGTATGCATTAATACCATGTTAATGGGGCTTGTAATCGAATACTCTTGTTCTGCGCACCTCTAGGGCTGATACTGACAAAACTGAATGTTTTCTTCGCAAAATGACGTAGAAAGCGTAATTTACTATGTTATTTACACATAATATGCATTTATAGCATGCCAATGGCGCTGGTAATCGAATACTCTGGTTCTGCGCATCTCTAGTGGTGATTCTGACAAAACCGAATGTTTTCTTCGCAAAATGAGGTAGAAAGCGTAATTTACTATGTTATTTACACATAATATGCATTTACACCATGTTAATGGTGCTTGCAATCGAATACTCTTGTTCTGCGCATCTCTAGTGGTGATTCTGACAAAACCGAATGTTTTCTTCGCAAAATGAGGTAGAAAGCGTAATTTACTACATTATTTACGCACTATATGCATTTATAGCATGCCAATGGCGCTGGTAATCGAATACTCTTGTTCTGCGCATCTCTACTGGTGATTCTGACAAAACTGAATGTTTTCTTCGCAAAATGACGTAGAAAGCGTAATTTACTATGTTATTTACACATAATATGCATTAATACCATGTTAATGGGGCTCGTAATCGAATACTCTTGTTCTGCGCATCTCTAGTGGTGATTCTGACAAAACTGAATGTTTTCTTCGCAAAATGAGGTAGAAAGCGTAATTTACTATGTTATTTACACATAATATGCATTAATACCATGTTATGGGGCTTGTAGTCGAATACTCTTGTTCTGCGCACGTCTAGGGCTGATACTGACAAAACTGAATGCTTTCTTCGCAAATTGAGGTAGAAAGCGTAATTTACTATGTTATTTACACATAATATGCATTTATAGCATGCCAATGGCGCTGGTAATCGAATGCTCTAGTTCTGCGCATCTCTAGTGGTGATTCTGACAAAACCGAATGTTTTCTTCGCAAAATGAGGTATAAAGCGTAATTTACTTTGTTATTTACACATAGTATGCATTAATACCATGTTAATGGGGCTTGTAATCGAATACTCTTGTTCTGCGCACCTCTAGGGCTGATACTGACAAAACTGAATGTTTTCTTCACAAAATGACGTAGAAAGCGTAATTTACTATGTTATTTACACATAATATGCATTTATAGCATGCCAATGGCGCTGGTAATCGAATACTCTGGTTCTGCGCATCTCTAGTGGTGATTCTGACAAAACTGAATGTTTTCTTCGCAAAATGAGGTAGAAAGCGTAATTTACTACGTTATTTACACATAATATGCATTTATAGCATGCCAATGGCGCTGGTAATCGAATACTCTGGTTCTGCGCATCTCTAGTGGTGATTCTGACAAAACCGAATGTTTTCTTCGCAAAATGAGGTAGAAAGCGTAATTTACTATGTTATTTACACATAATATGCATTAATACCATGTTAATGGGGCTTGTAATCGAATACTCTTGTTCTGCGCACCTCTAGGGCTGATACTGACAAAACTGAATGTTTTCTTCGCAAATGACGTAGAAAGCGTAATTTACTATGTTATTTACACATAATATGCATTTATAGCATGCCAATGGCGCTGGTAATCGAATACTCTGGTTCTGCGCATCTCTAGTGGTGATTCTGACAAAACTGAATGTTTTCTTCGCAAAATGAGGTAGAAAGCGTAATTTACTACGTTATTTACACATAATATGCATTTATAGCATGCCAATGGCGCTGGTAATCGAATACTCTGGTTCTGCGCATCTCTAGTGGTGATTCTGACAAAACCGAATGTTTTCTTCGCAAAATGAGGTATAAAGCGTAATTTACTATGTTATTTACACATAATATGCATTAATACCATGTTATGGGGCTTGTAATCGAATACTCTTGTTCTGCGCACCTCTAGGGCTGATACTGACAAAACTGAATGCTTTCTTCGCAAAATGAGGTAGAAAGCGTAATTTACTATGTTATTTACACATAATATGCATTTATAGCATGCCAATGGCGCTGGTAATCGAATGCTCTAGTTCTGCGCATCTCTAGTGGTGATTCTGACAAAACCGAATGTTTTCTTCGCAAAATGAGGTATAAAGCGTAATTTACTTTGTTATTTACACATAGTATGCATTAATACCATGTTAA
>CAJUYD010000073.1:0-5000 GCA_910591665.1 Ectemnius continuus
GAGAATTGCCACGACTTACTCCGAAGGGTGAGAATTTGCCACGACTTACTCCGAGAGGAGAAACTTTGCCACGACTTACTCCGAGAGGAGAAACTTTGCCACGACTTACTCCGAGAGGAGAAAAGTTGCCACGACTTACTCCGAAGAGTGAGAATTTGCCACGACTTACTCCGAGAGGAGAAAAGTTGCCACGACTTACTCCGAAAGAGTGAGAATTTGCCACGAACTACTCCGAGAGGAGAAAAGTTGCCACGACTTACTCCGAAGGGTGAGAATTTGCCACGACTTACTCCGAGAGGAGAAACTTTGCCACGACTTACTCCGAGAGGAGAAAAGTTGCCACGACTTACTCCGAAGAGTGAGAATTTGCCACGACTTACTCCGAGAGGAGAAAAGTTGCCACGACTTACTCCGAAGAGTGAGAATTTGCCACGACTTACTCCGAGAGGAGAAAAGTTGCCACGACTTACTCCGAAGAGTGAGAATTTGCCACGACTTACTCCGAGAGGAGAAAAGTTGCCACGACTTACTCCGAAGAGTGAGAATTTGCCACGACTTACTCCGAGAGGAGAAAAGTTGCCACGACTTACTCCGAGAGGAGAAAAGTTGCCACGACTTACTCCGAAGGGTGAGAAGTTTGCCACGACTTACTCCGAGAGGAGAAAAGTTGCCACGACTTACTCCGAAGAGTGAGAATTTGCCACGACTTACTCCGAGAGGAGAAAAGTTGCCACGACTTACTCCCGAAGGGTGAGAATTTGCCACGACTTACTCCGAGAGGAGAAACTTTGCCACGACTTACTCCGAAGGGTGAGAATTTGCCACGACTTACTCCGAGAGGAGAAACTTTGCCACGACTCTTACTCCGAGAGGAGAAAAGTTGCCACGACTTACTCCGAAGAGTGAGAATTTGCCACGACTTACTCCGAGAGGAGAAAAGTTGCCACGACTTACTCCGAAGGGTGAGAATTTGCCACGACTTACTCCGAGAGGAGAAACTTTGCCACGACTTACTCCGAGAGGAGAAACTTTGCCACGACTTACTCCGAGAGGAGAAAAGTTGCCACGGCTTACTCCGACGGGTGAGAATTTGCCACGACTTACTCTCGAGAGGAGAAAAGTTGCCACGACTTACTCCGAGAGGTGAGAATTTGCCACGACTTACTCCGAAGGGTGAGAATTTGCCACGACTTACTCGAAGGGTGAGAATTTGCCACGACTTACTCCGAGAGGAGAAAAGTTGCCACGACTTACTCCGAAGAGTGAGAATTTGCCACGACTTACTCCGAGAGGAGAAAAGTTGCCACGACTTACTCCGAAGGGTGAGAATTTGCCACGACTTACTCCGAGAGGAGATACTTTGCCACGACTTACTCCGAGAGGAGAAAAGTTGCCACGACTTACTCCGAAGAGAGTGAGAATTTGCCACGACTTACTCCGAGAGGAGAAAAGTTGCCACGACTTACTCCGAAGAGTGAGAATTGGCCACGACTTACTCCGAGAGGAGAAAAGTTGCCACGACTTACTCCGAAGGGTGAGAATTTGCCACGACTTACTCCGAGAGGAGAAACTTTGCCACGACTTACTCCGAGAGGAGAAAAGTTGCCACGACTACTCCGAGAGGTGAGAATTTGCCACGACTTACTCCGAAGGGTGAGAATTTGCCACGACTTACTCCGAGAGGAGAAAAGTTGCCACGACTTACTCCGAGAGGTGAGAATTTGCCACGACTTACTCCGAAGGGTGAGAATTTGCCACGACTTACTCCGAGAGGAGAAACTTTGCCACGACTTACTCCGAGAGGAGAAAAGTTGCCACGACTTACTCCGAAGAGTGAGAATTTGCCACGACTTACTCCGAGAGGAGAAAAGTTGCCACGACTTACTCCGAAGGGTGAGAATTGCCACGACTTACTCCGAGAGGAGAAACTTTGCCACGACTTACTCCGAAGGGTGAGAATTTGCCACGACCTTACTCCGAGAGGAGAAACTTTGCCACGACTTACTCCGAGAGGAGAAAAGTTGCCACGACTTACTCCGAAGAGTGAGAATTTGCCACGACTTACTCTCCGAGAGGAGAAAAGTTGCCACGACCTTACTCCGAAGGGTGAGGAATTTGCCACGACTTACTCGAGAGGAGAAACTTTGCCACGACTTACTCCGAAGGGTGAGAATTTGCCACGACTTACTCCGAGAGGAGAAACTTTGCCACGACTTACTCCGAGAGGAGAAAAGTTGCCACGACTTACTCCGAAGAGTGAGAATTTGCCACGACTTACTCCGAGAGGAGAAAAGTTGCCACGACTTACTCCGAAGGGTGAGAATTTGCCACGACTTACTCCGAGAGGAGAAACTTTGCCACGACTTACTCCGAAGGGTGAGAATTTGCCACGACTTACTCCGAGAGGAGAAACTTTGCCACGACTTACTCCGAGAGGAGAAAAGTTGCCACGACTTACTCCGAGAGGAGAAACTTTGCCACGACTTACTCCGAGAGGAGAAACTTTGCCCACGACTTACTCCGAGAGGAGAAAAGTTGCCACGACTTACTCCGAAGAGTGAGAATTTGCCACGACTTACTCCGAGAGGAGAAAAGTTGCCACGACTTACTCCGAAGAGTGAGAATTTGCCACGACTTACTCCGAGAGGAGAAAAGTTGCCACGACTTACTCCGAAGGGTGAGAATTTGCCACGACTTACTCCGAGAGGAGAAACTTTGCCACGACTTACTCCGAGAGGAGAAAGTTGCCACGACTTACTCCGAAGAGTGAGAATATGCCACGACTTACTCCGAGAGGAGAAAAGTTGCCACGACTTACTCCGAAGAGTGAGAATTTGCCACGACTTACTCCGAGAGGAGAAAAGTTGCCACGACTTACTCCGAAGAGGAGAATTTGCCACGACTTACTCCGAGAGGAGAAAAGTTGCCACGACTTACTCCGAAGAGTGAGAATTTGCCACGACTTACTCCGAGAGGAGAAAAGTTGCCACGACTTACTCGAGAGGAGAAAAGTTGCCACGACTTACTCCGAAGGGTGAGAATTTGCCACGACTTACTCCGAGAGGAGAAAAGTTGCCACGACTTACTCCGACGGGTGAGAATTTGCCACGACTTACTCCGAGAGGAGAAAAAGTTGCCACGACTTACTCCGAGAGGTGAGAATTTGCCACGACTTACTCCGAAGGGTGAGAATTTGCCACGACTTACTCCGAAGGGTGAGAATTTGCCACGACTTACTCCGAGAGGAGAAAAGTTGCCACGACTTACTCCGAAGAGTGAGAATTTGCCACGACTTACTCCGAGAGGAGAAAAGTTGCCACGACTTACTCCGAAGGGTGAGAATTTGCCACGACTTACTCCGAGAGGAGAAACTTTGCCACGACTTACTCCGAGAGGAGAAAAGTTGCCACGACTTACTCCGAAGAGTGAGAATTTGCCACGACTTACTCCGAGAGGAGAAAAGTTGCCACGACTTACTCCGAAGAGTGAGAATTTGCCCACGACTTACTCCGAGAGGAGAAAAGTTGCCACGACTTACTCCGAAGGGTGAGAATTTGCCACGACTTACTCCGAGAGGAGAAACTTTGCCACGACTTACTCCGAGAGGAGAAAAGTTGCCACGACTTACTCCGAAGAGTGAGAATTTGCCACGACTTACTCCGAGAGGAGAAAAGTTGCCACGACTTACTCCGAAGAGTGAGAATTTGCCACGACTTACTCCGAGAGGAGAAAAGTTGCCACGACTTACTCCGAAGGGTGAGAATTTGCCACGACTTACTCCGAGAGGAGAAACTTTGCCACGACTTACTCCGAGAGGAGAAAAGTTGCCACGACTTACTCCGAGAGGTGAGAATTTGCCACGACTTACTCCGAAGGGTGAGAATTTGCCACGACTTACTCCGAGAGGAGAAAAGTTGCCACGACTTACTCCGAGAGGTGAGAATTTGCCACGACTTACTCCGAAGGGTGAGAATTTGCCACGACTTACTCCGAGAGGAGAAACTTTGCCACGACTTACTCCGAAGGGTGAGAATTTGCCACGACTTACTCCGAGAGGAGAAAACTTTGCCACGACTTACTCCGAGAGGAGAAAAGTTGCCACGACTTACTCCGAGAGGAGAAAAGTTGCCACGACTTACTCCGAAGAGTGAGAATTTGCCACGACTTACTCCGGAGAGGAGGAAAAGTTGCCACGACTTACTCCGAAGGGTGAGAATTTGCCGACGACTTACTCCGAGAGGAGAACTTTGCCACGACTTACTCCGAGAGGAGAAAAGTTGCCACGACTTACTCCGAAGAGTGAGAATTTGCCACGACTTACTCCGAGAGGAGAAAAGTTGCCACGACTTACTCCGAAGGGTGAGAATTTGCCACGACTTACTCCGAGAGGAGAAACTTTGCCACGACTTACTCCGAGAGGAGAATTTGCCACGACTTACTCCGAGAGGAGAAAGTTGCCACGGCTTACTCCGACGGGTGAGAATTTGCCACGACTTACTCCGAGAGGAGAAAAGTTGCCACGACTTACTCCGAGAGGTGAGAATTTGCCACGACTTACTCCGAAGGGTGAGAATTTGCCACGACTTACTCCGAGAGGAGAAAAGTTGCCACGACTTACTCCGAGAGGTGAGAATTTTGCCACGACTTACTCCGAAGGGTGAGAATTTGCCACGACTTACTCCGAGAGGAGAAACTTTGCCACGACTTACTCCGAGAGGAGAAAAGTTGCCACGACTTACTCCGAAGAGTGAGAATTTGCCACGACTTACTCCGAGAGGAGAAAAGTTGCCACGACTTACTCCGAAGGGTGAGAAGTTTGCCACGACTTACTCCGAGAGGAGAAACTTTGCCACGACTTACTCCGAGAGGAGAAAAGTTGCCACGACTTACTCCGAAGAGTGAGAATTTGCCACGACTTACTCCGAGAGGAGAAAAGTTGCCACGACTTACTCCGAAGAGTGAGAATTTGCCACGACTTACTCCGAGAGGAGAAAAGTTGC
>CAJUYD010000073.1:10000-12500 GCA_910591665.1 Ectemnius continuus
AGTTTCTTTTCCTCCGCTTAGTAATATGCTTAAATTCAGCGGGTGATCTCGCCTACTCTGAGGTCGTCTTTCTCTATATAATATTATGTGTAAAACTCTTCTCCTCGAGGGGGCGTTAAAAAAATAACGCGCGAAGGTTAGGAGAAAAAAAAAAGAGTTTGAAACCACGTTGAGCGACGCTAAGGGCGAAAGCGCAAGCGGAGAGTCCATACAACACACGCGTGTGTTTTTGAGGGGCGTGCTGTCTGCGTGTATTCGGAGGTGTAGCGGTTCCGCGCTTATAGCTCCATAACCCTCTCGCTGTGTGTGCTCCACTGACCGCTCGGTGCACCCGGTTTTCGGTTCAACGTCTGTCCTCACCTGCGCAATGGCAATTCAGGGACTCGACGACCGGGGTGAGCGCGCGGCACACACGAGAGTATGTATGGTGCGCGGGGGCCTGCTAGTAGAGCAGCTGACTGACCCACGGAGAGCGGAGTAAGTGCGAGGGCTGGTAAGCGTTGGAGTGGCACGTGCTCCGTAACGTGTCTCGGCGTCGCGCAACAAGGGGGCGAGAGGGGTGGTAGCGCCTCGGTCAGAGCGCGCAGAGGTGGCCACGGGTGGTGGTGGTCGTCGCGCCAATCGTACGCCCACGGTTTTCTGGCGACGTCGCGTTCTTCAAAAAGAAGAAACAACGACGTCTCGCCTCTGTTATCCGTGAGGAAACTGGTCGCGGCTATACGCACGCACTCGAAAAACACACGCTACTGCGCTGACTACTGGACCTACTGACTACTCCTTCACCCTCTCCGTCTCCCCGAGAGCGCTCGGCACTCGGCACAAAACGGCACAGCACTCCTTCTCGCTGTCCCTCTCTTTACTCCTCTCTCTCCTTTGTGGCGCCCTGCTCCCTCCCTCCTCGCTATCATCATCACCACCACAACACATTTGTGTGTGCATCATCTCTCTCGCCTGCTTTGCTTGCTTTCTCTCCCTTTCTGCGTCCGTGTACGACTGTCTCTCTCTCAATTCTCCACTGCCTTTCTCCCACTTGTCAGAGAAAAGTGTTCTCAGTTCGTCGTTCGTTTAAAGCGACGTCGGCAGCGCGGCCCGGTCACGCTCTTGGTGACTCCGTGAGTACCGCGGCATCATCCGACGAGCGCTCAATCCATCGCTCGTACGCGTTTTGTATACACGCTTAACACCAAACGCAGCGCGAGTCCCACGCAGCGTCGCGGCACAACAATCCGACCGCCGTCATGCGAACAACACGGGACTAGACGCGGCACTTCGACGCCCTTGTAGCGCGTCGCCAACCGCCGCCTCTTGGTTCTCTCGAGGAGAGCGTCGTTCGTCGTCGCTAAGAGGACACACACGCAGCACGCACACAGGGCACCCGAAGAAGCATCACGCAGACCGCGTCGCGAGTAGCGACGCGCGCGGCTTCCATGCAAGGTGGTGTGTGGTGTGGTGTGTTGTGCACTCTTTCTGCGACGCGACGCCGTACGAGAGACCAGGCGGTCGAGAGGCGCGCGCGGTGCGTGTCTTGTGCTCAATCGTCTTCTGTCTCGGTGTGCATCGGGCGCGCGTGTGCGCTTGCTGCTATATGTGGGGCGCGCCGAGTGGTACGTGTTACGGCACGCGCAAGCAGTCTTTTGTTTAAGAGAACGACCCTCAGCCAGGCGTGGTCCGGGAATTGTATCCGTGGACCGCAATGTGCGTTCGAAATGTCGATGTTCATGTGTCCTGCAGTTCACACGTTGACGCGCAATTAGCTGCGTTCTTCATCGACCCACGAGCCAAGTGATCCACCGTTCAGGGTAATCGTTTTTGTATTATTCATTTGTATATGATATTTTCTGTCTCTCTCGCTCTTCGAAAGTTTTTCTCTCGGTTTCGAAAGCCCGAGGCCCGCGAGCCGCCGACCCGCGCAACAGGAAGGCACCCACGAACGCCACCACCTCGCCGCCCCTGACGGGACGGCCTGCGGCTATGGCACGTTTTTCCCCCGAAGGTGAAAAAAAAAAACGAGAGAGGTGATGGGTGGGCCCCGCATCGGAGGCCACTGCACCATCACCGCCGCACGGCGACCCACGCACGCGCGCTTTTAACGCGCGGGCGAGGGCCGGGCGAACACTTCATTGAAAAACCTCGGGGGATCGTCGACGGGGTAGTATACACTTCCCCGATACGGGACTAGATCCGCCCTCTCGCGCAGCGTCGGGGAGAGGGAGAGAGTACACTCTCTCCTCTCGTGCCGACAGCACCATCGCGTAGGTTACACCGGTTGTTGGTCAACCGCCGTGTGCTCGGCGCCTCTCTCTTGAGTAAAATGCGCTTCGAGAGTTTAAAGAGGGGGAGGAGAGACACAGAGAGAAAGAGTGTCGGAGAGCGCGAGCGTCCCGCGATCCCGTGGGTTCTCGTCGGAGCGCGCGACGCGAGGCGTCGCTCTGCTTAGTCTCGTGTAGTCTGCCGAGGCAGTCCGAGATACAGAGTCGACCGGCCCTCGTCGTCGTCGTCG
>CAJUYD010000073.1:15000-27500 GCA_910591665.1 Ectemnius continuus
ATATTCTCTCTCTCATAGAAAAGTAGACCTTAGGGCCTGTCTCGTGGGCACGGTGTGCTGCGGCGCTATCCGTGTTCGGTGAGTTTATATGAGCCAGCTATTCTCCACTGCGCTCCCTCACATCCTTGTGTATATGATTTTCGTATTCCCTTTTCGTATATTCGTTACGTCTTTTCCCACGAGAAACAGACATCGCTCTCCCCCTTTTGCCTTGACATCGTCGCTGGTGGTGTTGCACACTTTCCAACGATTTGTCCTCCAGTTCTCCACAGGGAACGAGGGCAGCGCGCGAAATGGAACTAATACGATTCCAGGACACTCGCACTCTTTGTGCCGCCCTCCTTACCACTGCAAGACCGGTCATAGTACGTTCATGATCTCAGCGAGAGTCAGTGAGGGACTGCTTCTTTTCATATTCTGTATTTCTCTCCTCCGTCTCTCTCAATAACAATTTTCCTCTCACTACTCTCCCCGACGACTAGCTCTCTCATCTTTCTCTTCGTCGTGACCAAATATATTACAGTACAGTAATACACTGGTTTCGTCCTTATATTTCATTTAAGGAATCTCAACCACCACCCTCTTTTGGTGTATGTGGATTGTAGTAAAACGCTCGGATATTATAAACCGAGAGTCGATGCTCAGTGAGTACGAAAGTGAAACACTTTGATTTCCTTCGTATCCAACGTCCGAAGACGCTCGCCACATAAGGGCCATTCGGTCAAAGACACCGACCCGTGGCAATGCTGTGAAAATAGTATATGGTTGTTGTTAGGGCATAACGGCACACTAAGGAACAGCCTTGCGAAAGCATGACACTACCTCTTCGACTCTAGAGTCTCAGTGGAGGCACTCCCTCGCTCGACCACTCCGACCGCTCGCCTCTCTTATAGGTACCGAGGCGCCGGCCGGCAGGTCGGCGCCGGCCGGCCGCTAGCCCGCGCGCTTACGGCGGGGATCGGCCGCCACGCCATGCCACAGCGGCAGGCATGGGGGAACTTTGACGCGGCGCGCATAGGCGACCATGAGTAATGTTACACCACCGCTTCGCACACTGCAAACCGACATTGTTTAACATAATAAAATACGTTGTAAAATAATTATTATTAATAATAAAAAATTTTCCACTCACAACGACTTACTCCGAGAGGTGAGAATTTGCCACGACTTACTCCGAGAGGAGAAAAGTTGCCACGACTTACTCCGAAGGGTGAGAATTTGCCACGACTTACTCCGAGAGGAGAAAAGTTGCCACGACTTACTCCGAAGAGTGAGAATTTGCCACGACTTACTCCGAGAGGAGAAAAGTTGCCACGACTTACTCCGAAGGGTGAGAATTTGCCACGACTTACTCCGAGAGGAGAAACTTTGCCACGACTTACTCCGAAGGGTGAGAATTTGCCACGACTTACTCCGAGAGGAGAAACTTTGCCACGACTTACTCCGAGAGGAGAAAAGTTGCCACGACTTACTCCGAAGAGTGAGAATTTGCCACGACTTACTCCGAGAGGAGAAAAGTTGCCACGACTTACTCCGAAGGGTGAGAATTTGCCACGACTTACTCCGAGAGGAGAAACTTTGCCACGACTTACTCCGAAGGGTGAGAATTTGCCACGACTTACTCCGAGAGGAGAAACTTTGCCACGACTTACTCCGAGAGGAGAAAAGTTGCCACGACTTACTCCGAAGAGTGAGAATTTGCCACGACTTACTCCGAGAGGAGAAAAGTTGCCACGACTTACTCCGAAGGGTGAGAATTTGCCACGACTTACTCCGAGAGGAGAAACTTTGCCACGACTTACTCCGAAGGGTGAGAATTTGCCACGACTTACTCCGAGAGGAGAAACTTTGCCACGACTTACTCCGAGAGGAGAAAAGTTGCCACGACTTACTCCGAGAGGAGAAAAGTTGCCACGACTTACTCCGAAGAGTGAGAATTTGCCACGACTTACTCCGAGAGGAGAAAAGTTGCCACGACTTACTCCGAAGGGTGAGAATTTGCCACGACTTACTCCGAGAGGAGAAACTTTGCCACGACTTACTCCGAGAGGAGAAAAGTTGCCACGACTTACTCCGAAGAGTGAGAATTTGCCACGACTTACTCCGAGAGGAGAAAAGTTGCCACGACTTACTCCGAAGGGTGAGAATTTGCCACGACTTACTCCGAGAGGAGAAACTTTGCCACGACTTACTCCGAGAGGAGAAACTTTGCCACGACTTACTCCGAGAGGAGAAAAGTTGCCACGGCTTACTCCGACGGGTGAGAATTTGCCACGACTTACTCCGAGAGGAGAAAAGTTGCCACGACTTACTCCGAGAGGTGAGAATTTGCCACGACTTACTCCGAAGGGTGAGAATTTGCCACGACTTACTCCGAGAGGAGAAAAGTTGCCACGACTTACTCCGAGAGGTGAGAATTTGCCACGACTTACTCCGAAGGGTGAGAATTTGCCACGACTTACTCCGAGAGGAGAAACTTTGCCACGACTTACTCCGAGAGGAGAAAAGTTGCCACGACTTACTCCGAAGAGTGAGAATTTGCCACGACTTACTCCGAGAGGAGAAAAGTTGCCACGACTTACTCCGAAGGGTGAGAATTTGCCACGACTTACTCCGAAGGGTGAGAATTTGCCACGACTTACTCCGAAGGGTGAGAATTTGCCACGACTTACTCCGAGAGGAGAAAAGTTGCCACGACTTACTCCGAAGAGTGAGAATTTGCCACGACTTACTCCGAGAGGAGAAAAGTTGCCACGACTTACTCCGAAGGGTGAGAATTTGCCACGACTTACTCCGAGAGGAGAAACTTTGCCACGACTTACTCCGAGAGGAGAAAAGTTGCCACGACTTACTCCGAAGAGTGAGAATTTGCCACGACTTACTCCGAGAGGAGAAAAGTTGCCACGACTTACTCCGAAGAGTGAGAATTTGCCACGACTTACTCCGAGAGGAGAAAAGTTGCCACGACTTACTCCGAAGGGTGAGAATTTGCCACGACTTACTCCGAGAGGAGAAAAGTTGCCACGACTTACTCCGAAGAGTGAGAATTTGCCACGACTTACTCCGAGAGGAGAAAAGTTGCCACGACTTACTCCGAAGGGTGAGAATTTGCCACGACTTACTCCGAGAGGAGAAACTTTGCCACGACTTACTCCGAGAGGAGAAACTTTGCCACGACTTACTCCGAAGGGTGAGAATTTGCCACGACTTACTCCGAGAGGAGAAACTTTGCCACGACTTACTCCGAGAGGAGAAAAGTTGCCACGACTTACTCCGAAGAGTGAGAATTTGCCACGACTTACTCCGAGAGGAGAAAAGTTGCCACGACTTACTCCGAAGGGTGAGAATTTGCCACGACTTACTCCGAGAGGAGAAACTTTGCCACGACTTACTCCGAGAGGAGAAACTTTGCCACGACTTACTCCGAGAGGAGAAAAGTTGCCACGACTTACTCCGAAGGGTGAGAATTTGCCACGACTTACTCCGAGAGGAGAAAAGTTGCCACGACTTACTCCGAGAGGTGAGAATTTGCCACGACTTACTCCGAGAGGAGAAAAGTTGCCACGACTTACTCCGAAGAGTGAGAATTTGCCACGACTTACTCCGAGAGGAGAAAAGTTGCCACGGCTTACTCCGACGGGTGAGAATTTGCCACGACTTACTCCGAGAGGTGAGAATTTGCCACGACTTACTCCGAAGGGTGAGAATTTGCCACGACTTACTCCGAGAGGAGAAACTTTGCCACGACTTACTCCGAGAGGAGAAAAGTTGCCACGACTTACTCCGAAGAGTGAGAATTTGCCACGACTTACTCCGAGAGGAGAAAAGTTGCCACGACTTACTCCGAAGGGTGAGAATTTGCCACGACTTACTCCGAGAGGAGAAACTTTGCCACGACTTACTCCGAGAGGAGAAACTTTGCCACGACTTACTCCGAAGGGTGAGAATTTGCCACGACTTACTCCGAGAGGAGAAACTTTGCCACGACTTACTCCGAGAGGAGAAAAGTTGCCACGACTTACTCCGAAGAGTGAGAATTTGCCACGACTTACTCCGAGAGGAGAAAAGTTGCCACGACTTACTCCGAAGGGTGAGAATTTGCCACGACTTACTCCGAGAGGAGAAACTTTGCCACGACTTACTCCGAGAGGAGAAACTTTGCCACGACTTACTCCGAGAGGAGAAAAGTTGCCACGACTTACTCCGAAGGGTGAGAATTTGCCACGACTTACTCCGAGAGGAGAAAAGTTGCCACGACTTACTCCGAGAGGTGAGAATTTGCCACGACTTACTCCGAGAGGAGAAAAGTTGCCACGACTTACTCCGAAGAGTGAGAATTTGCCACGACTTACTCCGAGAGGAGAAAAGTTGCCACGGCTTACTCCGACGGGTGAGAATTTGCCACGACTTACTCCGAGAGGTGAGAATTTGCCACGACTTACTCCGAAGGGTGAGAATTTGCCACGACTTACTCCGAGAGGAGAAACTTTGCCACGACTTACTCCGAGAGGAGAAAAGTTGCCACGACTTACTCCGAAGAGTGAGAATTTGCCACGACTTACTCCGAGAGGAGAAAAGTTGCCACGACTTACTCCGAAGGGTGAGAATTTGCCACGACTTACTCCGAGAGGAGAAACTTTGCCACGACTTACTCCGAGAGGAGAAAAGTTGCCACGACTTACTCCGAAGAGTGAGAATTTGCCACGACTTACTCCGAGAGGAGAAAAGTTGCCACGACTTACTCCGAAGGGTGAGAATTTGCCACGACTTACTCCGAGAGGAGAAAAGTTGCCACGACTTACTCCGAGAGGTGAGAATTTGCCACGACTTACTCCGAGAGGAGAAAAGTTGCCACGACTTACTCCGAAGAGTGAGAATTTGCCACGACTTACTCCGAGAGGAGAAAAGTTGCCACGGCTTACTCCGACGGGTGAGAATTTGCCACGACTTACTCCGAGAGGAGAAAAGTTGCCACGACTTACTCCGAGAGGTGAGAATTTGCCACGACTTACTCCGAAGGGTGAGAATTTGCCACGACTTACTCCGAGAGGAGAAACTTTGCCACGACTTACTCCGAGAGGAGAAACTTTGCCACGACTTACTCCGAGAGGAGAAAAGTTGCCACGACTTACTCCGAAGAGTGAGAATTTGCCACGACTTACTCCGAGAGGAGAAAAGTTGCCACGACTTACTCCGAAGAGTGAGAATTTGCCACGACTTACTCCGAGAGGAGAAAAGTTGCCACGACTTACTCCGAAGGGTGAGAATTTGCCACGACTTACTCCGAGAGGAGAAACTTTGCCACGACTTACTCCGAGAGGAGAAAAGTTGCCACGACTTACTCCGAAGAGTGAGAATTTGCCACGACTTACTCCGAGAGGAGAAAAGTTGCCACGACTTACTCCGAAGAGTGAGAATTTGCCACGACTTACTCCGAGAGGAGAAAAGTTGCCACGACTTACTCCGAAGAGTGAGAATTTGCCACGACTTACTCCGAGAGGAGAAAAGTTGCCACGACTTACTCCGAAGAGTGAGAATTTGCCACGACTTACTCCGAGAGGAGAAAAGTTGCCACGACTTACTCCGAGAGGAGAAAAGTTGCCACGACTTACTCCGAAGGGTGAGAATTTGCCACGACTTACTCCGAGAGGAGAAAAGTTGCCACGACTTACTCCGAAGAGTGAGAATTTGCCACGACTTACTCCGAGAGGAGAAAAGTTGCCACGACTTACTCCGAAGGGTGAGAATTTGCCACGACTTACTCCGAGAGGAGAAACTTTGCCACGACTTACTCCGAAGGGTGAGAATTTGCCACGACTTACTCCGAGAGGAGAAACTTTGCCACGACTTACTCCGAGAGGAGAAAAGTTGCCACGACTTACTCCGAAGAGTGAGAATTTGCCACGACTTACTCCGAGAGGAGAAAAGTTGCCACGACTTACTCCGAAGGGTGAGAATTTGCCACGACTTACTCCGAGAGGAGAAACTTTGCCACGACTTACTCCGAGAGGAGAAACTTTGCCACGACTTACTCCGAGAGGAGAAAAGTTGCCACGGCTTACTCCGACGGGTGAGAATTTGCCACGACTTACTCCGAGAGGAGAAAAGTTGCCACGACTTACTCCGAGAGGTGAGAATTTGCCACGACTTACTCCGAAGGGTGAGAATTTGCCACGACTTACTCCGAGAGGAGAAAAGTTGCCACGACTTACTCCGAGAGGTGAGAATTTGCCACGACTTACTCCGAAGGGTGAGAATTTGCCACGACTTACTCCGAAGGGTGAGAATTTGCCACGACTTACTCCGAGAGGAGAAAAGTTGCCACGACTTACTCCGAAGAGTGAGAATTTGCCACGACTTACTCCGAGAGGAGAAAAGTTGCCACGACTTACTCCGAAGGGTGAGAATTTGCCACGACTTACTCCGAGAGGAGAAACTTTGCCACGACTTACTCCGAGAGGAGAAAAGTTGCCACGACTTACTCCGAAGAGTGAGAATTTGCCACGACTTACTCCGAGAGGAGAAAAGTTGCCACGACTTACTCCGAAGAGTGAGAATTTGCCACGACTTACTCCGAGAGGAGAAAAGTTGCCACGACTTACTCCGAAGGGTGAGAATTTGCCACGACTTACTCCGAGAGGAGAAAAGTTGCCACGACTTACTCCGAAGAGTGAGAATTTGCCACGACTTACTCCGAGAGGAGAAAAGTTGCCACGACTTACTCCGAAGGGTGAGAATTTGCCACGACTTACTCCGAGAGGAGAAACTTTGCCACGACTTACTCCGAAGGGTGAGAATTTGCCACGACTTACTCCGAGAGGAGAAACTTTGCCACGACTTACTCCGAGAGGAGAAAAGTTGCCACGAATTACTCCGAAGAGTGAGAATTTGCCACGACTTACTCCGAGAGGAGAAAAGTTGCCACGACTTACTCCGAAGGGTGAGAATTTGCCACGACTTACTCCGAGAGGAGAAACTTTGCCACGACTTACTCCGAGAGGAGAAACTTTGCCACGACTTACTCCGAGAGGAGAAAAGTTGCCACGACTTACTCCGAAGGGTGAGAATTTGCCACGACTTACTCCGAGAGGAGAAAAGTTGCCACGACTTACTCCGAGAGGTGAGAATTTGCCACGACTTACTCCGAGAGGAGAAAAGTTGCCACGACTTACTCCGAGAGGTGAGAATTTGCCACGACTTACTCCGAAGGGTGAGAATTTGCCACGACTTACTCCGAGAGGAGAAACTTTGCCACGACTTACTCCGAGAGGAGAAACTTTGCCACGACTTACTCCGAGAGGAGAAAAGTTGCCACGACTTACTCCGAAGAGTGAGAATTTGCCACGACTTACTCCGAGAGGAGAAAAGTTGCCACGACTTACTCCGAAGAGTGAGAATTTGCCACGACTTACTCCGAGAGGAGAAAAGTTGCCACGACTTACTCCGAAGAGTGAGAATTTGCCACGACTTACTCCGAGAGGAGAAAAGTTGCCACGACTTACTCCGAAGAGTGAGAATTTGCCACGACTTACTCCGAGAGGAGAAAAGTTGCCACGACTTACTCCGAGAGGAGAAACTTTGCCACGACTTACTCCGAGAGGAGAAACTTTGCCACGACTTACTCCGAGAGGAGAAAAGTTGCCACGGCTTACTCCGACGGGTGAGAATTTGCCACGACTTACTCCGAGAGGAGAAAAGTTGCCACGACTTACTCCGAGAGGTGAGAATTTGCCACGACTTACTCCGAAGGGTGAGAATTTGCCACGACTTACTCCGAGAGGAGAAAAGTTGCCACGACTTACTCCGAGAGGTGAGAATTTGCCACGACTTACTCCGAAGGGTGAGAATTTGCCACGACTTACTCCGAAGGGTGAGAATTTGCCACGACTTACTCCGAGAGGAGAAAAGTTGCCACGACTTACTCCGAAGAGTGAGAATTTGCCACGACTTACTCCGAGAGGAGAAAAGTTGCCACGACTTACTCCGAAGGGTGAGAATTTGCCACGACTTACTCCGAGAGGAGAAACTTTGCCACGACTTACTCCGAGAGGTGAGAATTTGCCACGACTTACTCCGAGAGGAGAAAAGTTGCCACGACTTACTCCGAAGAGTGAGAATTTGCCACGACTTACTCCGAGAGGAGAAAAGTTGCCACGGCTTACTCCGACGGGTGAGAATTTGCCACGACTTACTCCGAAGGGTGAGAATTTGCCACGACTTACTCCGAGAGGAGAAACTTTGCCACGACTTACTCCGAGAGGAGAAAAGTTGCCACGACTTACTCCGAAGAGTGAGAATTTGCCACGACTTACTCCGAGAGGAGAAAAGTTGCCACGACTTACTCCGAAGAGTGAGAATTTGCCACGACTTACTCCGAGAGGAGAAAAGTTGCCACGACTTACTCCGAAGGGTGAGAATTTGCCACGACTTACTCCGAGAGGAGAAAAGTTGCCACGACTTACTCCGAAGAGTGAGAATTTGCCACGACTTACTCCGAGAGGAGAAAAGTTGCCACGACTTACTCCGAAGGGTGAGAATTTGCCACGACTTACTCCGAGAGGAGAAACTTTGCCACGACTTACTCCGAGAGGAGAAACTTTGCCACGACTTACTCCGAAGGGTGAGAATTTGCCACGACTTACTCCGAGAGGAGAAACTTTGCCACGACTTACTCCGAGAGGAGAAAAGTTGCCACGACTTACTCCGAAGAGTGAGAATTTGCCACGACTTACTCCGAGAGGAGAAAAGTTGCCACGACTTACTCCGAAGGGTGAGAATTTGCCACGACTTACTCCGAGAGGAGAAACTTTGCCACGACTTACTCCGAGAGGAGAAACTTTGCCACGACTTACTCCGAGAGGAGAAAAGTTGCCACGACTTACTCCGAAGGGTGAGAATTTGCCACGACTTACTCCGAGAGGAGAAAAGTTGCCACGACTTACTCCGAGAGGTGAGAATTTGCCACGACTTACTCCGAGAGGAGAAAAGTTGCCACGACTTACTCCGAAGAGTGAGAATTTGCCACGACTTACTCCGAGAGGAGAAAAGTTGCCACGACTTACTCCGAAGGGTGAGAATTTGCCACGACTTACTCCGAGAGGAGAAACTTTGCCACGACTTACTCCGAGAGGAGAAAAGTTGCCACGACTTACTCCGAAGAGTGAGAATTTGCCACGACTTACTCCGAGAGGAGAAAAGTTGCCACGACTTACTCCGAAGGGTGAGAATTTGCCACGACTTACTCCGAGAGGAGAAACTTTGCCACGACTTACTCCGAGAGGAGAAAAGTTGCCACGACTTACTCCGAAGAGTGAGAATTTGCCACGACTTACTCCGAGAGGAGAAAAGTTGCCACGACTTACTCCGAAGAGTGAGAATTTGCCACGACTTACTCCGAGAGGAGAAAAGTTGCCACGACTTACTCCGAAGGGTGAGAATTTGCCACGACTTACTCCGAGAGGAGAAACTTTGCCACGACTTACTCCGAAGGGTGAGAATTTGCCACGACTTACTCCGAGAGGAGAAACTTTGCCACGACTTACTCCGAGAGGAGAAAAGTTGCCACGACTTACTCCGAAGAGTGAGAATTTGCCACGACTTACTCCGAGAGGAGAAAAGTTGCCACGACTTACTCCGAAGGGTGAGAATTTGCCACGACTTACTCCGAGAGGAGAAACTTTGCCACGACTTACTCCGAGAGGAGAAACTTTGCCACGACTTACTCCGAGAGGAGAAAAGTTGCCACGGCTTACTCCGACGGGTGAGAATTTGCCACGACTTACTCCGAGAGGAGAAAAGTTGCCACGACTTACTCCGAGAGGTGAGAATTTGCCACGACTTACTCCGAAGGGTGAGAATTTGCCACGACTTACTCCGAGAGGAGAAAAGTTGCCACGACTTACTCCGAGAGGTGAGAATTTGCCACGACTTACTCCGAAGGGTGAGAATTTGCCACGACTTACTCCGAAGGGTGAGAATTTGCCACGACTTACTCCGAGAGGAGAAAAGTTGCCACGACTTACTCCGAAGAGTGAGAATTTGCCACGACTTACTCCGAGAGGAGAAAAGTTGCCACGACTTACTCCGAAGGGTGAGAATTTGCCACGACTTACTCCGAGAGGAGAAACTTTGCCACGACTTACTCCGAGAGGAGAAAAGTTGCCACGACTTACTCCGAAGAGTGAGAATTTGCCACGACTTACTCCGAGAGGAGAAAAGTTGCCACGACTTACTCCGAAGAGTGAGAATTTGCCACGACTTACTCCGAGAGGAGAAAAGTTGCCACGACTTACTCCGAAGGGTGAGAATTTGCCACGACTTACTCCGAGAGGAGAAAAGTTGCCACGACTTACTCCGAAGAGTGAGAATTTGCCACGACTTACTCCGAGAGGAGAAAAGTTGCCACGACTTACTCCGAAGGGTGAGAATTTGCCACGACTTACTCCGAGAGGAGAAACTTTGCCACGACTTACTCCGAAGGGTGAGAATTTGCCACGACTTACTCCGAGAGGAGAAACTTTGCCACGACTTACTCCGAGAGGAGAAAAGTTGCCACGAATTACTCCGAAGAGTGAGAATTTGCCACGACTTACTCCGAGAGGAGAAAAGTTGCCACGACTTACTCCGAAGGGTGAGAATTTGCCACGACTTACTCCGAGAGGAGAAACTTTGCCACGACTTACTCCGAGAGGAGAAACTTTGCCACGACTTACTCCGAGAGGAGAAAAGTTGCCACGACTTACTCCGAAGGGTGAGAATTTGCCACGACTTACTCCGAGAGGAGAAAAGTTGCCACGACTTACTCCGAGAGGTGAGAATTTGCCACGACTTACTCCGAGAGGAGAAAAGTTGCCACGACTTACTCCGAAGAGTGAGAATTTGCCACGACTTACTCCGAGAGGAGAAAAGTTGCCACGGCTTACTCCGACGGGTGAGAATTTGCCACGACTTACTCCGAGAGGAGAAAAGTTGCCACGACTTACTCCGAGAGGTGAGAATTTGCCACGACTTACTCCGAAGGGTGAGAATTTGCCACGACTTACTCCGAGAGGAGAAACTTTGCCACGACTTACTCCGAGAGGAGAAACTTTGCCACGACTTACTCCGAGAGGAGAAAAGTTGCCACGACTTACTCCGAAGAGTGAGAATTTGCCACGACTTACTCCGAGAGGAGAAAAGTTGCCACGACTTACTCCGAAGAGTGAGAATTTGCCACGACTTACTCCGAGAGGAGAAAAGTTGCCACGACTTACTCCGAAGAGTGAGAATTTGCCACGACTTACTCCGAGAGGAGAAAAGTTGCCACGACTTACTCCGAAGAGTGAGAATTTGCCACGACTTACTCCGAGAGGAGAAAAGTTGCCACGACTTACTCCGAGAGGAGAAACTTTGCCACGACTTACTCCGAGAGGAGAAACTTTGCCACGACTTACTCCGAGAGGAGAAAAGTTGCCACGGCTTACTCCGACGGGTGAGAATTTGCCACGACTTACTCCGA
Source organism: Ectemnius continuus (assembly GCA_910591665.1). Taxonomy (NCBI): domain Eukaryota; kingdom Metazoa; phylum Arthropoda; class Insecta; order Hymenoptera; family Crabronidae; genus Ectemnius; species Ectemnius continuus. The sequence continues at coordinate 26,498 of CAJUYD010000073.1, forward strand.
GAGGAGAAAAGTTGCCACGACTTACTCCGAGAGGTGAGAATTTGCCACGACTTACTCCGAAGGGTGAGAATTTGCCACGACTTACTCCGAGAGGAGAAAAGTTGCCACGACTTACTCCGAGAGGTGAGAATTTGCCACGACTTACTCCGAAGGGTGAGAATTTGCCACGACTTACTCCGAAGGGTGAGAATTTGCCACGACTTACTCCGAGAGGAGAAAAGTTGCCACGACTTACTCCGAAGAGTGAGAATTTGCCACGACTTACTCCGAGAGGAGAAAAGTTGCCACGACTTACTCCGAAGGGTGAGAATTTGCCACGACTTACTCCGAGAGGAGAAACTTTGCCACGACTTACTCCGAGAGGTGAGAATTTGCCACGACTTACTCCGAGAGGAGAAAAGTTGCCACGACTTACTCCGAAGAGTGAGAATTTGCCACGACTTACTCCGAGAGGAGAAAAGTTGCCACGGCTTACTCCGACGGGTGAGAATTTGCCACGACTTACTCCGAAGGGTGAGAATTTGCCACGACTTACTCCGAGAGGAGAAACTTTGCCACGACTTACTCCGAGAGGAGAAAAGTTGCCACGACTTACTCCGAAGAGTGAGAATTTGCCACGACTTACTCCGAGAGGAGAAAAGTTGCCACGACTTACTCCGAAGAGTGAGAATTTGCCACGACTTACTCCGAGAGGAGAAAAGTTGCCACGACTTACTCCGAAGGGTGAGAATTTGCCACGACTTACTCCGAGAGGAGAAAAGTTGCCACGACTTACTCCGAAGAGTGAGAATTTGCCACGACTTACTCCGAGAGGAGAAAAGTTGCCACGACTTACTCCGAAGGGTGAGAATTTGCCACGACTTACTCCGAGAGGAGAAACTTTGCCACGACTTACTCCGAGAGGAGAAACTTTGCCACGACTTACTCCGAAGGGTGAGAATTTGCCACGACTTACTCCGAGAGGAGAAACTTTGCCACGACTTACTCCGAGAGGAGAAAAGTT
>CAJUYD010000073.1:40000-44059 GCA_910591665.1 Ectemnius continuus
AGTAAAACGCTCGGATATTATAAACCGAGAGTCGATGCTCAGTGAGTACGAAAGTGAAACACTTTGATTTCCTTCGTATCCAACGTCCGAAGACGCTCGCCACATAAGGGCCATTCGGTCAAAGACACCGACCCGTGGCAATGCTGTGAAAATAGTATATGGTTGTTGTTAGGGCATAACGGCACACTAAGGAACAGCCTTGCGAAAGCATGACACTACCTCTTCGACTCTAGAGTCTCAGTGGAGGCACTCCCTCGCTCGACCACTCCGACCGCTCGCCTCTCTTATAGGTACCGAGGCGCCGGCCGGCAGGTCGGCGCCGGCCGGCCGCTAGCCCGCGCGCTTACGGCGGGGATCGGCCGCCACGCCATGCCACAGCGGCAGGCATGGGGGAACTTTGACGCGGCGCGCATAGGCGACCATGAGTAATGTTACACCACCGCTTCGCACACTGCAAACCGACATTGTTTAACATAATAAAATACGTTGTAAAATAATTATTATTAATAATAAAAAATTTTCCACTCACAACGACTTACTCCGAGAGGTGAGAATTTGCCACGACTTACTCCGAGAGGAGAAAAGTTGCCACGACTTACTCCGAAGGGTGAGAATTTGCCACGACTTACTCCGAGAGGAGAAAAGTTGCCACGACTTACTCCGAGAGGTGAGAATTTGCCACGACTTACTCCGAGAGGAGAAAAGTTGCCACGACTTACTCCGAAGAGTGAGAATTTGCCACGACTTACTCCGAGAGGAGAAAAGTTGCCACGGCTTACTCCGACGGGTGAGAATTTGCCACGACTTACTCCGAGAGGTGAGAATTTGCCACGACTTACTCCGAAGGGTGAGAATTTGCCACGACTTACTCCGAGAGGAGAAACTTTGCCACGACTTACTCCGAGAGGAGAAAAGTTGCCACGACTTACTCCGAAGAGTGAGAATTTGCCACGACTTACTCCGAGAGGAGAAAAGTTGCCACGACTTACTCCGAAGGGTGAGAATTTGCCACGACTTACTCCGAGAGGAGAAACTTTGCCACGACTTACTCCGAGAGGAGAAAAGTTGCCACGACTTACTCCGAAGAGTGAGAATTTGCCACGACTTACTCCGAGAGGAGAAAAGTTGCCACGACTTACTCCGAAGAGTGAGAATTTGCCACGACTTACTCCGAGAGGAGAAAAGTTGCCACGACTTACTCCGAAGGGTGAGAATTTGCCACGACTTACTCCGAGAGGAGAAACTTTGCCACGACTTACTCCGAGAGGAGAAAAGTTGCCACGACTTACTCCGAGAGGTGAGAATTTGCCACGACTTACTCCGAAGGGTGAGAATTTGCCACGACTTACTCCGAGAGGAGAAACTTTGCCACGACTTACTCCGAGAGGAGAAAAGTTGCCACGACTTACTCCGAAGAGTGAGAATTTGCCACGACTTACTCCGAGAGGAGAAAAGTTGCCACGACTTACTCCGAAGGGTGAGAATTTGCCACGACTTACTCCGAGAGGAGAAACTTTGCCACGACTTACTCCGAAGGGTGAGAATTTGCCACGACTTACTCCGAGAGGAGAAACTTTGCCACGACTTACTCCGAGAGGAGAAAAGTTGCCACGACTTACTCCGAAGAGTGAGAATTTGCCACGACTTACTCCGAGAGGAGAAAAGTTGCCACGACTTACTCCGAAGGGTGAGAATTTGCCACGACTTACTCCGAGAGGAGAAACTTTGCCACGACTTACTCCGAAGGGTGAGAATTTGCCACGACTTACTCCGAGAGGAGAAACTTTGCCACGACTTACTCCGAGAGGAGAAAAGTTGCCACGACTTACTCCGAAGAGTGAGAATTTGCCACGACTTACTCCGAGAGGAGAAAAGTTGCCACGACTTACTCCGAAGGGTGAGAATTTGCCACGACTTACTCCGAGAGGAGAAACTTTGCCACGACTTACTCCGAAGGGTGAGAATTTGCCACGACTTACTCCGAGAGGAGAAACTTTGCCACGACTTACTCCGAGAGGAGAAAAGTTGCCACGACTTACTCCGAGAGGAGAAAAGTTGCCACGACTTACTCCGAAGAGTGAGAATTTGCCACGACTTACTCCGAGAGGAGAAAAGTTGCCACGACTTACTCCGAAGGGTGAGAATTTGCCACGACTTACTCCGAGAGGAGAAACTTTGCCACGACTTACTCCGAGAGGAGAAAAGTTGCCACGACTTACTCCGAAGAGTGAGAATTTGCCACGACTTACTCCGAGAGGAGAAAAGTTGCCACGACTTACTCCGAAGGGTGAGAATTTGCCACGACTTACTCCGAGAGGAGAAACTTTGCCACGACTTACTCCGAGAGGAGAAACTTTGCCACGACTTACTCCGAGAGGAGAAAAGTTGCCACGGCTTACTCCGACGGTGTGAGAATTTGCCACGACTTACTCCGAGAGGAGAAAAGTGTGCCACGACTTACTCCGAGAGGTGAGAATTTGCCACGACTTACTCCGAAGGGTGAGAATTTGCCACGACTTACTCCGAGAGGAGAAAAGTTGCCACGACTTACTCCGAGAGGTGAGAATTTGCCACGACTTACTCCGAAGGGTGAGAATTTGCCACGACTTACTCCGAGAGGAGAAACTTTGCCACGACTTACTCCGAGAGGAGAAAAGTTGCCACGACTTACTCCGAAGAGTGAGAATTTGCCACGACTTACTCCGAGAGGAGAAAAGTTGCCACGACTTACTCCGAAGGGTGAGAATTTGCCACGACTTACTCCGAAGGGTGAGAATTTGCCACGACTTACTCCGAAGGGTGAGAATTTGCCACGACTTACTCCGAGAGGAGAAAGTTGCCACGACTTACTCCGAAGAGTGAGAATTTGCCACGACTTACTCCGAGAGGAGAAAAGTTGCCACGACTTACTCCGAAGGGTGAGAATTTGCCACGACTTACTCCGAGAGGAGAACTTTGCCACGACTTACTCCGAGAGGAGAAAAGTTGCACGACTTACTCCGAAGAGTGAGAATTTGCCACGACTTACTCCGAGAGGAGAAAAGTTGCCACGACTTACTCCGAAGAGTGAGAATTTGCCACGACTTACTCCGAGAGGAGAAAGTTGCCACGACTTACTCCGAAGGGTGAGAATTTGCCACGACTTACTCCGAGAGGAGAAAAGTTGCCACGACTTACTCCGAGAGTGAGAATTTGCCACGACTTACTCCGAGAGGAGAAAAGTTGCCACGACTTACTCCGAAGGGTGAGAATTTGCCACGACTTACTCCGAGAGAGAAACTTTGCCACGACTTACTCCGAGAGGAGAAACTTTGCCACGACTTACTCCGAAGGGTGAGAATTTGCCACGACTTACTCCGAGAGGAGAAACTTTGCCACGACTTACTCCGAGAGGAGAAAAGTTGCCACGACTTACTCCGAAGAGTGAGAATTTGCCACGACTTACTCCGAGAGGAGAAAAGTTGCCACGACTTACTCCGAAGGGTGAGAATTTGCCACGACTTACTCCTGAGAGGAGAAACTTTGCCACGACTTACTCCGAGAGGAGAAACTTTGCCACGACTTACTCCGAGAGGAGAAAAGTTGCCACGACTTACTCCGAAGGGTGAGAATTTGCCACGACTTACTCCGAGAGGAGAAAAGTTGCCACGACTTACTCCGAGAGGTGAGAATTTGCCACGACTTACTCCGAGAGGAGAAAAGTTGCCACGACTTACTCCGAAGAGTGAGAATTTGCCACGACTTACTCCGAGAGGAGAAAAGTTGCCACGGCTTACTCCGACGGGTGAGAATTTGCCACGACTTACTCCGAGAGGTGAGAATTTGCCACGACTTACTCCGAAGGGTGAGAATTTGCCACGACTTACTCCGAGAGGAGAAACTTTGCCACGACTTACTCCGAGAGGAGAAAAGTTGCCACGACTTACTCCGAAAGATGTGAGAATTTGCCACGACTTACTCCGAGAGGAGGAAAAGTTGCCACGACTTACTCCGAAGGGTGAGAATTGCCACGACTTACTCGAGAGGAGAAACTTTGCCACGACTTACTCGAGAGGAGAA
>CAJUYD010000074.1:0-2500 GCA_910591665.1 Ectemnius continuus
CGGAGAGGAGAAAAGTTGCCACGACTTACTCCGAGAGGTGAGAATTTGCCACGACTTACTCCGAGAGGAGAAAAGTTGCCACGACTTACTCCGAGAGGTGAGAATTTGCCACGACTTACTCCGAGAGGAGAAAAGTTGCCACGACTTACTCCGAGAGGTGAGAATTTGCCACGACTTACTCCGAGAGGAGAAAAGTTGCCACGACTTACTCCGAGAGGAGAAAAGTTGCCACGACTTACTCCGAGAGGTGAGAATTTGCCACGACTTACTCCGAGAGGAGAAAAGTTGCCACGACTTACTCCGAGAGGAGAAAAGTTGCCACGACTTACTCCGAGAGGAGAAACTTTGCCACGACTTACTCCGAGAGGTGAGAATTTGCCACGACTTACTCCGAGAGGAGAAAAGTTGCCACGACTTACTCCGAGAGGTGAGAATTTGCCACGACTTACTCCGAGTGGAGAAAAGTTGCCACGACTTACTCCGAGAGGAGAAAAGTTGCCACGACTTACTCCGAGAGGAGAAAAGTTGCCACGACTTACTCCGAGAGGTGAGAATTTGCCACGACTTACTCCGAGAGGAGAAAAGTTGCCACGACTTACTCCGAGAGTTGAGAATTTGCCACGACTTACTCCGAGAGGAGAGAATTTGCCACGACTTACTCCGAGAGGAGAAAAGTTGCCACGACTTACTCCGAGAGGAGAAAAGTTGCCACGACTTACTCCGAGAGGAGAATAGTTGCCACGACTTACTCCGAGAGGAGAAAAGTTGCCACGACTTACTCCGAGAGGAGAAAAGTTGCCACGACTTACTCCGAGAGGAGAAAAGTTGCCACGACTTACTCCGAGAGGAGAAACTTTGCCACGACTTACTCCGAGAGGAGAAAAGTTGCCACGACTTACTCCGAGAGGAGAAAAGTTGCCACGACTTACTCCGAGAGGAGAAAAGTTGCCACGACTTACTCCGAGAGGTGAGAATTTGCCACGACTTACTCCGAGAGGAGAAAAGTTGCCACGACTTACTCCGAGAGGAGAAAAGTTGCCACGACTTACTCCGAGAGGAGAAACTTTGCCACGACTTACTCCGAGAGGTGAGAATTTGCCACGACTTACTCCGAGAGGAGAAAAGTTGCCACGACTTACTCCGAGAGTTGAGAATTTGCCACGACTTACTCCGAGAGGAGAGAATTTGCCACGACTTACTCCGAGAGGAGAAAAGTTGCCACGACTTACTCCGAGAGGAGAAAAGTTGCCACGACTTACTCCGAGAGTTGAGAATTTGCCACGACTTACTCCGAGAGGTGAGAATTTGCCACGACTTACTCCGAGAGGAGAAAAGTTGCCACGACTTACTCCGAGAGGTGAGAATTTGCCACGACTTACTCCGAGAGGGTGAGAATTTGCCACGACTTACTCCGAGAGGAGAAAAGTTGCCACGACTTACTCCGAGAGGTGAGAATTTGCCACGACTTACTCCGAGAGGAGAAAAGTTGCCACGACTTACTCCGAGAGGAGAAACTTTGCCACGACTTACTCCGAGAGGAGGAAAGTTGCCACGACTTACTCCGAGAGGTGAGAATTTGCCACGACTTACTCCGAGAGGAGAAAAGTTGCCACGACTTACTCCGAGAGGTGAGAATTTGCCACGACTTACTCCGAGAGGTGAGAATTTGCCACGACTTACTCCGAGAGGAGAAAAGTTGCCACGACTTACTCCGAGAGGAGAAAAGTTGCCACGACTTACTCCGAGAGGAGAAACTTTGCCCACGACTTACTCCGAGAGGTGAGAATTTGCCACGACTTACTCCGAGAGGAGAAAAGTTGCCACGACTTACTCCGAGAGTTGAGAATTTGCCACGACTTACTCCGAGAGGTGAGAATTTGCCACGACTTACTCCGAGAGGAGAAAAGTTGCCACGACTTACTCCGAGAGGAGAAAAGTTGCCACGACTTACTCCGAGAGGAGAAACTTTGCCACGACTTACTCCGAGAGGTGAGAATTTGCCACGACTTACTCCGAGAGGAGAAAAGTTGCCACGACTTACTCCGAGAGTTGAGAATTTGCCACGACTTACTCCGAGAGGTGAGAATTTGCCACGACTTACTCCGAGAGGAGAAAAGTTGCCACGACTTACTCCGAGAGGAGAAAAGTTGCCACGACTTACTCCGAGAGGAGAAACTTTGCCACGACTTACTCCGAGAGGAGAAAAGTTGCCACGACTTACTCCGAGAGGTGAGAATTTGCCACGACTTACTCCGAGAGGAGAAAGTTGCCACGACTTACTCCGAGAGGTGAGAATTTGCCACGACTTACTCCGAGAGGAGAAAAGTTGCCACGACTTACTCCGAGAGGAGAAACTTTGCCACGACTTACTCCGAGAGGAGAAAAGTTGCCACGACTTACTCCGAGAGGTGAGAATTTGCCACGACTTACTCCGAGAGGAGAAAAGTTGCCACGACTTACTCCGAGAGGTGAGAATTTGCCACGACTTACTCCGAGAGGA
>CAJUYD010000074.1:15000-25000 GCA_910591665.1 Ectemnius continuus
TCTCCCCGACGACTAGCTCTCTCATCTTTCTCTTCGTCGTGACCAAATATATTACAGTACAGTAATACACTGGTTTCGTCCTTATATTTCATTTAAGGAATCTCAACCACCACCCTCTTTTGGTGTATGTGGATTGTAGTAAAACGCTCGGATATTATAAACCGAGAGTCGATGCTCAGTGAGTACGAAAGTGAAACACTTTGATTTCCTTCGTATCCAACGTCCGAAGACGCTCGCCACATAAGGGCCATTCGGTCAAAGACACCGACCCGTGGCAATGCTGTGAAAATAGTATATGGTTGTTGTTAGGGCATAACGGCACACTAAGGAACAGCCTTGCGAAAGCATGACACTACCTCTTCGACTCTAGAGTCTCAGTGGAGGCACTCCCTCGCTCGACCACTCCGACCGCTCGCCTCTCTTATAGGTACCGAGGCGCCGGCCGGCAGGTCGGCGCCGGCCGGCCGCTAGCCCGCGCGCTTACGGCGGGGATCGGCCGCCACGCCATGCCACAGCGGCAGGCATGGGGGAACTTTGACGCGGCGCGCATAGGCGACCATGAGTAATGTTACACCACCGCTTCGCACACTGCAAACCGACATTGTTTAACATAATAAAATACGTTGTAAAATAATTATTATTAATAATAAAAAATTTTCCACTCACAACGACTTACTCCGAGAGGAGAAAAGTTGCCACGACTTACTCCGAGAGGAGAAAAGTTGCCACGACTTACTCCGAGAGGAGAAAAGTTGCCACGACTTACTCCGAAGGGTGAGAATTTGCCACGACTTACTCCGAGAGGTGAGAATTTGCCACGACTTACTCCGAGAGGTGAGAATTTGCCACGACTTACTCCGAGAGGTGAGAATTTGCCACGACTTACTCCGAGAGGAGAAAAGTTGCCGCGACTTACTCCGAGAGGAGAAAAGTTGCCACGACTTACTCCGAAGGGTGAGAATTTACCACGACTTACTCCGAAGAGTGAGAATTTGCCACGACTTACTCCGAGAGGAGAAAAGTTGCCACGACTTACTCCGAAGGGTGAGAATTTACCACGACTTACTCCGAGAGGTGAGAATTTGCCACGACTTACTCCGAGAGGAGAAAAGTTGCCACGACTTACTCCGAAGGGTGAGAATTTGCCACGACTTACTCCGAGAGGAGAAAAGTTGCCACGACTTACTCCGAAGGGTGAGAATTTGCCACGACTTACTCCGAGAGGAGAAAAGTTGCCACGACTTACTCCGAAGAGTGAGAATTTGCCACGACTTACTCCGAGAGGAGAAAAGTTGCCACGACTTACTCCGAAGGGTGAGAATTTGCCACGACTTACTCCGAGAGGAGAAAAGTTGCCACGACTTACTCCGAAGAGTGAGAATTTGCCACGACTTACTCCGAGAGGAGAAAAGTTGCCACGACTTACTCCGAAGAGTGAGAATTTGCCACGACTTACTCCGAGAGGAGAAAAATTGCCACGACTTACTCCGAAGGGTGAGAATTTGCCACGACTTACTCCGAGAGGAGAAAAGTTGCCACGACTTACTCCGAAGAGTGAGAATTTGCCACGACTTACTCCGAGAGGAGAAAAGTTGCCACGACTTACTCCGAAGAGTGAGAATTTGCCACGACTTACTCCGAGAGGAGAAAAATTGCCACGACTTACTCCGAGAGGAGAAAAGTTGCCACGACTTACTCCGAGAGGAGAAAAGTTGCCACGACTTACTCCGAGAGGAGAAAAGTTGCCACGACTTACTCCGAAGGGTGAGAATTTGCCACGACTTACTCCGAGAGGTGAGAATTTGCCACGACTTACTCCGAGAGGTGAGAATTTGCCACGACTTACTCCGAGAGGTGAGAATTTGCCACGACTTACTCCGAGAGGAGAAAAGTTGCCGCGACTTACTCCGAGAGGAGAAAAGTTGCCACGACTTACTCCGAAGGGTGAGAATTTACCACGACTTACTCCGAAGAGTGAGAATTTGCCACGACTTACTCCGAGAGGAGAAAAGTTGCCACGACTTACTCCGAAGGGTGAGAATTTACCACGACTTACTCCGAGAGGTGAGAATTTGCCACGACTTACTCCGAGAGGAGAAAAGTTGCCACGACTTACTCCGAAGGGTGAGAATTTGCCACGACTTACTCCGAGAGGAGAAAAGTTGCCACGACTTACTCCGAAGGGTGAGAATTTGCCACGACTTACTCCGAGAGGTGAGAATTTGCCACGACTTACTCCGAAGGGTGAGAATTTGCCACGACTTACTCCGAGAGGAGAAAAGTTGCCACGACTTACTTCGAGAGGTGAGAATTTGCCACGACTTACTCCGAGAGGTGAGAATTTGCCACGACTTACTCCGAGAGGAGAAAAGTTGCCACGACTTACTCCGAAGGGTGAGAATTTACCACGACTTACTCCGAGAGGTGAGAATTTGCCACGACTTACTCCGAGAGGAGAAAAGTTGCCACGACTTACTCCGAGAGGAGAAAAGTTGCCACGACTTACTCCGAGAGGAGAAAAGTTGCCACGACTTACTCCGAGAGGAGAAAAGTTGCCACGACTTACTCCGAAGAGTGAGAATTTGCCACGACTTACTCCGAGAGGAGAAAAGTTGCCACGACTTACTCCGAAGAGTGAGAATTTGCCACGACTTACTCCGAGAGGAGAAAAATTGCCACGACTTACTCCGAGAGGAGAAAAGTTGCCACGACTTACTCCGAGAGGAGAAAAGTTGCCACGACTTACTCCGAGAGGAGAAAAGTTGCCACGACTTACTCCGAAGGGTGAGAATTTGCCACGACTTACTCCGAGAGGTGAGAATTTGCCACGACTTACTCCGAGAGGTGAGAATTTGCCACGACTTACTCCGAGAGGTGAGAATTTGCCACGACTTACTCCGAGAGGAGAAAAGTTGCCGCGACTTACTCCGAGAGGAGAAAAGTTGCCACGACTTACTCCGAAGGGTGAGAATTTACCACGACTTACTCCGAAGAGTGAGAATTTGCCACGACTTACTCCGAGAGGAGAAAAGTTGCCACGACTTACTCCGAAGAGTGAGAATTTGCCACGACTTACTCCGAGAGGAGAAAAGTTGCCACGACTTACTCCGAAGAGTGAGAATTTGCCACGACTTACTCCGAGAGGAGAAAAATTGCCACGACTTACTCCGAAGGGTGAGAATTTGCCACGACTTACTCCGAGAGGAGAAAAGTTGCCACGACTTACTCCGAAGAGTGAGAATTTGCCACGACTTACTCCGAGAGGAGAAAAATTGCCACGACTTACTCCGAAGGGTGAGAATTTGCCACGACTTACTCCGAGAGGAGAAAAGTTGCCACGACTTACTCCGAAGAGTGAGAATTTGCCACGACTTACTCCGAGAGGAGAAAAGTTGCCACGACTTACTCCGAAGAGTGAGAATTTGCCACGACTTACTCCGAGAGGAGAAAAATTGCCACGACTTACTCCGAGAGGAGAAAAGTTGCCACGACTTACTCCGAGAGGAGAAAAGTTGCCACGACTTACTCCGAGAGGAGAAAAGTTGCCACGACTTACTCCGAAGGGTGAGAATTTGCCACGACTTACTCCGAGAGGTGAGAATTTGCCACGACTTACTCCGAGAGGTGAGAATTTGCCACGACTTACTCCGAGAGGTGAGAATTTGCCACGACTTACTCCGAGAGGAGAAAAGTTGCCGCGACTTACTCCGAGAGGAGAAAAGTTGCCACGACTTACTCCGAAGGGTGAGAATTTACCACGACTTACTCCGAAGAGTGAGAATTTGCCACGACTTACTCCGAGAGGAGAAAAGTTGCCACGACTTACTCCGAAGGGTGAGAATTTACCACGACTTACTCCGAGAGGTGAGAATTTGCCACGACTTACTCCGAGAGGAGAAAAGTTGCCACGACTTACTCCGAAGGGTGAGAATTTGCCACGACTTACTCCGAGAGGAGAAAAGTTGCCACGACTTACTCCGAAGGGTGAGAATTTGCCACGACTTACTCCGAGAGGAGAAAAGTTGCCACGACTTACTCCGAAGAGTGAGAATTTGCCACGACTTACTCCGAGAGGAGAAAAGTTGCCACGACTTACTCCGAAGGGTGAGAATTTGCCACGACTTACTCCGAGAGGAGAAAAGTTGCCACGACTTACTCCGAAGAGTGAGAATTTGCCACGACTTACTCCGAGAGGAGAAAAGTTGCCACGACTTACTCCGAAGGGTGAGAATTTGCCACGACTTACTCCGAGAGGAGAAAAGTTGCCACGACTTACTCCGAAGAGTGAGAATTTGCCACGACTTACTCCGAGAGGAGAAAAGTTGCCACGACTTACTCCGAAGAGTGAGAATTTGCCACGACTTACTCCGAGAGGAGAAAAATTGCCACGACTTACTCCGAAGGGTGAGAATTTGCCACGACTTACTCCGAGAGGAGAAAAGTTGCCACGACTTACTCCGAAGAGTGAGAATTTGCCACGACTTACTCCGAGAGGAGAAAAGTTGCCACGACTTACTCCGAAGAGTGAGAATTTGCCACGACTTACTCCGAGAGGAGAAAAATTGCCACGACTTACTCCGAGAGGAGAAAAGTTGCCACGACTTACTCCGAGAGGAGAAAAGTTGCCACGACTTACTCCGAGAGGAGAAAAGTTGCCACGACTTACTCCGAAGGGTGAGAATTTGCCACGACTTACTCCGAGAGGTGAGAATTTGCCACGACTTACTCCGAGAGGTGAGAATTTGCCACGACTTACTCCGAGAGGTGAGAATTTGCCACGACTTACTCCGAGAGGAGAAAAGTTGCCGCGACTTACTCCGAGAGGAGAAAAGTTGCCACGACTTACTCCGAAGGGTGAGAATTTACCACGACTTACTCCGAAGAGTGAGAATTTGCCACGACTTACTCCGAGAGGAGAAAAGTTGCCACGACTTACTCCGAAGGGTGAGAATTTGCCACGACTTACTCCGAGGGGTGAGAATTTGCCACGACTTACTCCGAGAGGAGAAAAGTTGCCACGACTTACTCCGAAGGGTGAGAATTTGCCACGACTTACTCCGAGAGGAGAAAAGTTGCCACGACTTACTCCGAAGGGTGAGAATTTGCCACGACTTACTCCGAGAGGAGAAAAGTTGCCACGACTTACTCCGAAGAGTGAGAATTTGCCACGACTTACTCCGAGAGGAGAAAAGTTGCCACGACTTACTCCGAAGGGTGAGAATTTGCCACGACTTACTCCGAGAGGAGAAAAGTTGCCACGACTTACTCCGAAGAGTGAGAATTTGCCACGACTTACTCCGAGAGGAGAAAAGTTGCCACGACTTACTCCGAAGGGTGAGAATTTGCCACGACTTACTCCGAGAGGAGAAAAGTTGCCACGACTTACTCCGAAGGGTGAGAATTTGCCACGACTTACTCCGAGAGGAGAAAAGTTGCCACGACTTACTCCGAAGAGTGAGAATTTGCCACGACTTACTCCGAGAGGAGAAAAATTGCCACGACTTACTCCGAAGGGTGAGAATTTGCCACGACTTACTCCGAGAGGAGAAAAGTTGCCACGACTTACTCCGAAGAGTGAGAATTTGCCACGACTTACTCCGAGAGGAGAAAAGTTGCCACGACTTACTCCGAAGGGTGAGAATTTACCACGACTTACTCCGAGAGGTGAGAATTTGCCACGACTTACTCCGAGAGGAGAAAAGTTGCCACGACTTACTCCGAAGGGTGAGAATTTGCCACGACTTACTCCGAGAGGAGAAAAGTTGCCACGACTTACTCCGAAGGGTGAGAATTTGCCACGACTTACTCCGAGAGGAGAAAAGTTGCCACGACTTACTCCGAAGAGTGAGAATTTGCCACGACTTACTCCGAGAGGAGAAAAGTTGCCACGACTTACTCCGAAGGGTGAGAATTTGCCACGACTTACTCCGAGAGGAGAAAAGTTGCCACGACTTACTCCGAAGAGTGAGAATTTGCCACGACTTACTCCGAGAGGAGAAAAGTTGCCACGACTTACTCCGAAGGGTGAGAATTTGCCACGACTTACTCCGAGAGGAGAAAAGTTGCCACGACTTACTCCGAAGAGTGAGAATTTGCCACGACTTACTCCGAGAGGAGAAAAGTTGCCACGACTTACTCCGAAGAGTGAGAATTTGCCACGACTTACTCCGAGAGGAGAAAAATTGCCACGACTTACTCCGAAGGGTGAGAATTTGCCACGACTTACTCCGAGAGGAGAAAAGTTGCCACGACTTACTCCGAAGAGTGAGAATTTGCCACGACTTACTCCGAGAGGAGAAAAGTTGCCACGACTTACTCCGAAGAGTGAGAATTTGCCACGACTTACTCCGAGAGGAGAAAAGTTGCCACGACTTACTCCGAGAGGAGAAAAGTTGCCACGACTTACTCCGAGAGGAGAAAAGTTGCCACGACTTACTCCGAGAGGAGAAAAGTTGCCACGACTTACTCCGAAGGGTGAGAATTTGCCACGACTTACTCCGAGAGGAGAGAATTTGCCACGACTTACTCCGAGGGGTGAGAATTTGCCACGACTTACTCCGAGAGGTGAGAATTTGCCACGACTTACTCCGAGAGGAGAAAAGTTGCCGCGACTTACTCCGAGAGGAGAAAAGTTGCCACGACTTACTCCGAAGGGTGAGAATTTACCACGACTTACTCCGAAGAGTGAGAATTTGCCACGACTTACTCCGAGAGGAGAAAAGTTGCCACGACTTACTCCGAAGGGTGAGAATTTGCCACGACTTACTCCGAGAGGTGAGAATTTGCCACGACTTACTCCGAGAGGAGAAAAGTTGCCACGACTTACTCCGAAGGGTGAGAATTTGCCACGACTTACTCCGAGAGGAGAAAAGTTGCCACGACTTACTCCGAAGGGTGAGAATTTGCCACGACTTACTCCGAGAGGAGAAAAGTTGCCACGACTTACTCCGAAGAGTGAGAATTTGCCACGACTTACTCCGAGAGGAGAAAAGTTGCCACGACTTACTCCGAAGGGTGAGAATTTGCCACGACTTACTCCGAGAGGAGAAAAGTTGCCACGACTTACTCCGAAGAGTGAGAATTTGCCACGACTTACTCCGAGAGGAGAAAAGTTGCCACGACTTACTCCGAAGGGTGAGAATTTGCCACGACTTACTCCGAGAGGAGAAAAGTTGCCACGACTTACTCCGAAGAGTGAGAATTTGCCACGACTTACTCCGAGAGGAGAAAAGTTGCCACGACTTACTCCGAAGAGTGAGAATTTGCCACGACTTACTCCGAGAGGAGAAAAATTGCCACGACTTACTCCGAAGGGTGAGAATTTGCCACGACTTACTCCGAGAGGAGAAAAGTTGCCACGACTTACTCCGAAGAGTGAGAATTTGCCACGACTTACTCCGAGAGGAGAAAAGTTGCCACGACTTACTCCGAAGGGTGAGAATTTACCACGACTTACTCCGAGAGGTGAGAATTTGCCACGACTTACTCCGAGAGGAGAAAAGTTGCCACGACTTACTCCGAAGGGTGAGAATTTGCCACGACTTACTCCGAGAGGAGAAAAGTTGCCACGACTTACTCCGAAGGGTGAGAATTTGCCACGACTTACTCCGAGAGGAGAAAAGTTGCCACGACTTACTCCGAAGAGTGAGAATTTGCCACGACTTACTCCGAGAGGAGAAAAGTTGCCACGACTTACTCCGAAGGGTGAGAATTTGCCACGACTTACTCCGAGAGGAGAAAAGTTGCCACGACTTACTCCGAAGAGTGAGAATTTGCCACGACTTACTCCGAGAGGAGAAAAGTTGCCACGACTTACTCCGAAGGGTGAGAATTTGCCACGACTTACTCCGAGAGGAGAAAAGTTGCCACGACTTACTCCGAAGGGTGAGAATTTGCCACGACTTACTCCGAGAGGATAAAAGTTGCCACGACTTACTCCGAAGAGTGAGAATTTGCCACGACTTACTCCGAGAGGAGAAAAGTTGCCACGACTTACTCCGAAGGGTGAGAATTTGCCACGACTTACTCCGAGAGGAGAAAAGTTGCCACGACTTACTCCGAAGAGTGAGAATTTGCCACGACTTACTCCGAGAGGAGAAAAGTTGCCACGACTTACTCCGAAGAGTGAGAATTTGCCACGACTTACTCCGAGAGGAGAAAAATTGCCACGACTTACTCCGAGAGGAGAAAAGTTGCCACGACTTACTCCGAGAGGAGAAAAGTTGCCACGACTTACTCCGAGAGGAGAAAAGTTGCCACGACTTACTCCGAAGGGTGAGAATTTGCCACGACTTACTCCGAGAGGTGAGAATTTGCCACGACTTACTCCGAGAGGTGAGAATTTGCCACGACTTACTCCGAGAGGTGAGAATTTGCCACGACTTACTCCGAGAGGAGAAAAGTTGCCGCGACTTACTCCGAGAGGAGAAAAGTTGCCACGACTTACTCCGAAGGGTGAGAATTTACCACGACTTACTCCGAAGAGTGAGAATTTGCCACGACTTACTCCGAGAGGAGAAAAGTTGCCACGACTTACTCCGAAGGGTGAGAATTTACCACGACTTACTCCGAGAGGTGAGAATTTGCCACGACTTACTCCGAGAGGAGAAAAGTTGCCACGACTTACTCCGAAGGGTGAGAATTTGCCACGACTTACTCCGAGAGGAGAAAAGTTGCCACGACTTACTCCGAAGGGTGAGAATTTGCCACGACTTACTCCGAGAGGAGAAAAGTTGCCACGACTTACTCCGAAGAGTGAGAATTTGCCACGACTTACTCCGAGAGGAGAAAAGTTGCCACGACTTACTCCGAAGGGTGAGAATTTGCCACGACTTACTCCGAGAGGAGAAAAGTTGCCACGACTTACTCCGAAGAGTGAGAATTTGCCACGACTTACTCCGAGAGGAGAAAAGTTGCCACGACTTACTCCGAAGGGTGAGAATTTGCCACGACTTACTCCGAGAGGAGAAAAGTTGCCACGACTTACTCCGAAGAGTGAGAATTTGCCACGACTTACTCCGAGAGGAGAAAAGTTGCCACGACTTACTCCGAAGAGTGAGAATTTGCCACGACTTACTCCGAGAGGAGAAAAATTGCCACGACTTACTCCGAAGGGTGAGAATTTGCCACGACTTACTCCGAGAGGAGAAAAGTTGCCACGACTTACTCCGAAGAGTGAGAATTTGCCACGACTTACTCCGAGAGGAGAAAAGTTGCCACGACTTACTCCGAAGGGTGAGAATTTACCACGACTTACTCCGAGAGGTGAGAATTTGCCACGACTTACTCCGAGAGGAGAAAAGTTGCCACGACTTACTCCGAAGGGTGAGAATTTGCCACGACTTACTCCGAGAGGAGAAAAGTTGCCACGACTTACTCCGAAGGGTGAGAATTTGCCACGACTTACTCCGAGAGGAGAAAAGTTGCCACGACTTACTCCGAAGAGTGAGAATTTGCCACGACTTACTCCGAGAGGAGAAAAGTTGCCACGACTTACTCCGAAGGGTGAGAATTTGCCACGACTTACTCCGAGAGGAGAAAAGTTGCCACGACTTACTCCGAAGAGTGAGAATTTGCCACGACTTACTCCGAGAGGAGAAAAGTTGCCACGACTTACTCCGAAGGGTGAGAATTTGCCACGACTTACTCCGAGAGGAGAAAAGTTGCCACGACTTACTCCGAAGGGTGAGAATTTGCCACGACTTACTCCGAGAGGAGAAAAGTTGCCACGACTTACTCCGAAGAGTGAGAATTTGCCACGACTTACTCCGAGAGGAGAAAAGTTGCCACGACTTACTCCGAAGGGTGAGAATTTGCCACGACTTACTCCGAGAGGAGAAAAGTTGCCACGACTTACTCCGAAGAGTGAGAATTTGCCACGACTTACTCCGAGAGGAGAAAAGTTGCCACGACTTACTCCGAAGAGTGAGAATTTGCCACGACTTACTCCGAGAGGAGAAAAATTGCCACGACTTACTCCGAGAGGAGAAAAGTTGCCACG
>CAJUYD010000074.1:30000-35000 GCA_910591665.1 Ectemnius continuus
ACGCGCAGGAGCGCCTGCCTCTGCGCCTGCCGCAGCCGCTTCACGTGCGCGGATGTTATACGGTTAGCCCATCCGGGGGCACCGTATGTAATGACGGGGATAAAGACGGCGCGGTAGAGAGTAGACATGACGCGATGATTGAGGCCCCAGCTGTTTCCAGCGAGGCGGGCGAGCTTACCGAATACGCTCTTGGCTTTGCCAGTGGCGTATTCGATATGCGGGGCGATGTTGAAACGCGTTCCTATAATGGTTCCCAGATATTTGGCGGACGGCAGCATACGGATGCTGTGTTCGCCAATCTTAATTACGGGGGGACGCTTAATATCAAGAAATCCTTTGAGAAGAATCATAAAGGATTTCTTTGGAGATATTGAGAGCTTTTGCTGCTCGCACCACACTTGCAGTTTACGGGTGACTTGGTCACCAATATCCTGCAGCGCGGCACGCGAGTCAGCGGAGATGAGGACCGCGAGATCGTCGGCGTACGCGACACTGTAGGTGGACGGGCTATGAATCGCGAGGAGAATCTCATCGAAGATGAGATTCCAAAATATGGGACCGAGGACGGAGCCTTGAGGGCAGCCTTTTGAGACTGCCTTTTCGACTCGTCCTGTGGGGGAGTTAATCTCGACGCTTCTATCTTGTAGATAGTCAGCGACGAGATTATATATATTGCGGGGACAGCTACGTTTGCGGAGATTAAGGAGGATGCTGGGCCACCAAACGTTGTCGAACGCGCCCGATATGTCGAAGAATAAACCCACGACATAGCGGGAGCGCGACCGCTCGGTGACCTCTTGCACCCTGGCAAGGGCGTGGTCAGCGGACTTGTGCCGCTTGAAGCCAAATTGCTGGGGTGACGCGAGGGGGTGGTCGTCTATTATGGGGCGAATACGCGACGCGATAAGTTTCTCAAGGGTTTTACTAAGAACGGGGAGCAAACAGATAGGCCTGTAGGACTTAGGGTCCGACGGGCTCTTTTCTGGGGATTTCAGAAGCACGCGGACGACGCCGTGCTTCCATTGTTTCGGGAAGGTTCCCTCTGTGAGGCAGAGGTTATAAAGTTCGGTCAGGTGTGACTTCAGAGAGCCTGAGTGCTTTAGCATCTCAGTCTCTATGAAGTCATGACCGGGGGCCTTTTTGTTCGCGAGGGACAGAATGACACGCGTCACTTCCTCTGTCGAAAACGGCGGGGTGTCGTCCGTTTGGGGCGGCGATTGGGATTCGACACGTGCGCTGGCATGCCAGGTAGTTTCGACTCCGGTATCGTCATCGGGGATGAGCGCGGACAAAAGGGTCGTCATGGTCGCTGACCACGAGACCGTCTGGGAACCATTGTTCGTTATACCTGTGTGCACGTGTTCAGGGGAGAATTTCTCCGCCTGAATCCTGTACACAATACCGAAGGGATTGGAATTTCCGACTCTGGAAACGAAATCTCTCCAGCTGCGCGCTTTCGCTCGAGCGATTTCTCTTGTATATTCGCGGCGGAGGGTTTTGTACTTTTCGAACTCGATTTCGCGGCGCGAGAGGGTTACGGAGTTTTTGTATCGCCGGCACTGGCGCCGTAAGCGATAACGAAGGGCGGTAAGTTCCCGCGTCTACCACGGGGTGGAGCTGGGAAACTTGGATTTTCGCGGGATGGATTGCTCAGCCGCCGCGAGGATGAGTTCCTCGATGCGGTGGGAGAGAGAGCGGGCATCGCGGGTAAAATTCGCGTCGCGCGAGAGCAGATCATCGCAGCGTGATTCTAAGTATTCGGAGAATTTCTCCCAGTCTGCTCTAGCTGGGTTAAAGCGGGCGGTTTGTATAAACGGGCGAGGGGGATCCGGCTGGGCAACGCGGAAGCTGATCACATTGTGATCGCTCGTAGTGACTCTATTATGTACGGTCCACTCATGGATGAGCTTTCCGCAGCAAGGGGTCGCGAGGGTGAGATCGATATTGGATCTGCCCCGAAGATTGTCGAACGTGGCATGGGGAGCAGACAGATTCTGAATCCGGAGGTCATGCTGCGCGAGAAGATTCTCGAGCGCAAGACCTCTTTCATCAGTCTGCCTGCTGTGCCATAGGGAGGATTTCGCGTTAGTGTCGGCACAGATAATAATCTTCCGACCGCGGAGGGACCGCAATATAATATCGAGATGCGCGAGATAAGGCTCAATGTCATCGCAAAATTGAAAATACGCTGATACGAAGACGTATTCAGCGTGCGCGGAGGTGACCTCAACACACGTGAAGTGTGTATTCGAGAGGTTATCTATCTTGAAGGCAGTCAGCAGCGGATCGACAATGGCGATCGCTGCTTTCGGCTTCGTCGGGTTTTTGATACGCGCGAAGGTTTTCGTGTCAAATATGACACGAGTGCGCAGGCCGAGGCCGCGCACCGCGCCATTGAAAATATACGGCTCTTGAATTAATATGACATTGAGCTTCATGTCATCCGAAACTTTACGGAGTTCGGATGTCACCGACATCGAGCCCTGTGCATTAAGCTGAGCAATCCGTAGGGCATAATGGGGGGGAGGGGGATTACCGCGGTTGAGGGGACGGCTACCTGCCATTACAGCTTGCCGTAATCGACGCGGGAGATGTATACCTGCAGGGCGTGTTTATACGCGGGGCAGTCGGAGGAGCGTGACGAATGGTTCGCGGGTTTTCCTGCACGCTTGCAGTTTACGCAGACGGGATCTTTTTTTGCTCGCGGGCAGTTTTTATGCGCGTGGCCGTCAGCAGCGCAGTGTCCGCACGTCTCGGCTTTCGCCGAGCAGTACTTTGACACGTGCCCGAACTGCTGACAATTATAGCAACGGGTAACGCGAAGATAGTCATGCACGGGGCACGAGTTCCAGCCGATAAAGACACGACCGGTTTCTTTGAGAGTATCGCGGAGCTTGGGAGAGATTTCAACAACCCATTTGGTTGTTTCGCGTTCTTTTTCGCCGGTTTGGGCGACGAGGGTGAATTCGTCAGAGAATTCTTTCTGCGCGGTGGAGGGGAAGTTTTGCGATCGAATCATTGCGAGCAGCTCTTTCTGGGATGTGTTGGCAGGCACGTTCGTCAGCAGCATGCGCGGACGCTTTCGGGCGGGGAGCGAGGCCGTGAGTCCAGCCTTCGCGATGGCTGGGTGTTGGAGGACGGATGTCGCGTCGGTTTTGCCGTGCGTCTCTATGAGAACGCCGTTGTTCGCGATTGTGCGGAGATGACGGATTTTGATTTTCTCTTGATCGGGCGCGAAGCTTGACGTGAGGAGGCGGCGTGTGTCGTCACTACTTTTTACGGTGGACGGGTCTTTCGCGTAGATCGTGACTACATTTTTCGGCGGGCGGATGGCGGCGGGCGCGATGTCGCGGCGAGACATTTTGATCATGTCTGCGTAGCTTGGAGGTTTCGCGGTGGTGGCGGAGGATGAGATCTTCGCACGGATCTCGGCGATGTTGGCGGTCGCGGTGGAGAGATTCGAGTTATCGATTTTCGCGAGACGGTCGCGGAGCTCGCGGTTATCAGCCACGACGCGGTCGTGGGCTTCGCTAAGGGCCGTTAATCCATGCACGAGGGTGCCGGCGTTTGTTTCGGAGATTTGGTTCGCTGGGTCACGGCAGAAGGAAATTATGCGCATCAGCGCGGTCGCGAATCCTACCTCTTTGTTGAATTCTGCTGAGGGGGCGGTGGTTGCCTTAGGCGCGGTGTCGTCGCTGGTGGGAGACGGCTTTAGCGCCTTCTTCTTTTTCCGTCTTTTGCTTGTTTCTTCGACGGCCATTTCGTCCGTCTCATGGTCCGTCGACGGAAATGCGTCTCGCTTCTTTCGGCGCGCAGGGACGGGGACGGGCACGGTATCGCTGTCGCACTCCATAGTGCGACGGTGGGGGCTGAGCTCACACACACACGATAAAGTGTGAAATAATGTATTTCACACTGCACACAGAGATAGAAATATCGCCTGTCACTTGTCACTTGCAAGCTTCCACAGCACGGTCAGCAGTAGATAGGGACAGAGGGAATCTCGTTAATCCATTCATGCGCGTCACTAATTAGATGACGAGGCATTTGGCTACCTTAAGAGAGTCATAGTTACTCCCGCCGTTTACCCGCGCTTATTTGAATTTCTTCACGTTGACATTCAGAGCACTGGGCAGAAATCACATTGCGTCAACACCCGCGAGGGCCATCGCAATGCTTTGTTTTAATTAGACAGTCGGATTCCCCTAGTCCGTGCCAGTTCTGAGCTGAGCGTTGAATGGCGGCCGAAGAGGACTGGAGAGGCCCGCGAGGGGCCCCAGAAGCCTCGCAGCAAGGAAGATCCGCGGGAGGCCAAGGCACGGGACCGAGCTCGGATCCTGGGACGTTTCCGACCCGCTCTCCTCGCCCAGGCCCGGCACGTCAGCCAGACCCGCTTCCCTACCAAGCCCGACACGCCCCGCTCCTCAGAGCCAATCCTTATTCCGAAGTTACGGATCCAATTTGCCGACTTCCCTTACCTACATTATTCTATCGACTAGAGGCTCTTTACCTTGGAGACCTGCTGCGGATATGGGTACGAACCGGCGCGACACCTCCACGTGGCCCTCTCCTGGATTTTCAAGGTCCGAGGGGAAGATCCGGACACCGCCGCAACTGCGGTGCTCTTCGCGCTCCAAACCCTATCTCCCTGCTAGAGGTTTCCAGGGAACTCGAACGCTTATACAGAAAAGAAAACTCTTCCCGGATCTCCCGACGGCGTCTCCAGGTCATTTTGGGTTACCCCGACGAACACTCTTGCGAGGGCCCGAATTGTATGCGGTTCCGCTGCCGGGTTCCGGAATAGGAACCGGATTCCCTTTCGCCCAACGGGTGTGTGTCTTTTTCTCTCATTCATTTTGTCTCTCACAATTATTATTTGCGTATTTGGCACAACACCATCATCGACATAGGATTTCTCCGAGGGCTTAGGATCGACTGACTCGTGTGCAACGGCTGTTCACACGAAACCCTTCTCCACGTCAGTCCTCCAGGGCCTCGCT
>CAJUYD010000074.1:42500-44018 GCA_910591665.1 Ectemnius continuus
GCCATTCGGTCAAAGACACCGACCCGTGGCAATGCTGTGAAAATAGTATATGGTTGTTGTTAGGGCATAACGGCACACTAAGGAACAGCCTTGCGAAAGCATGACACTACCTCTTCGACTCTAGAGTCTCAGTGGAGGCACTCCCTCGCTCGACCACTCCGACCGCTCGCCTCTCTTATAGGTACCGAGGCGCCGGCCGGCAGGTCGGCGCCGGCCGGCCGCTAGCCCGCGCGCTTACGGCGGGGATCGGCCGCCACGCCATGCCACAGCGGCAGGCATGGGGGAACTTTGACGCGGCGCGCATAGGCGACCATGAGTAATGTTACACCACCGCTTCGCACACTGCAAACCGACATTGTTTAACATAATAAAATACGTTGTAAAATAATTATTATTAATAATAAAAAATTTTCCACTCACAACGACTTACTCGAGAGGAGAAAAGTTGCCACGACTTACTCCGAAGGGAGAAAAGTTGCCACGACTTACTCCGAGAGGAGAAAAGTTGCCACGACTTACTCCGAAGGGTGAGAATTTGCCACGACTTACTCCGAGAGGTGAGAATTTGCCACGACTTACTCCGAGAGGTGAGAATTTGCCACGACTTACTCCGAGAGGTGAGAATTTGCCACGACTTACTCCGAGAGGAGAAAAGTTGCCGCGACTTACTCCGAGAGGAGAAAAGTTGCCACGACTTACTCCGAAGGGTGAGAATTTACCACGACTTACTCCGAAGAGTGAGAATTTGCCACGACTTACTCCGAGAGGAGAAAAGTTGCCACGACTTACTCCGAAGGGTGAGAATTTACCACGACTTACTCCGAGAGGTGAGAATTTGCCACGACTTACTCCGAGAGGAGAAAAGTTGCCACGACTTACTCCGAAGGGTGAGAATTTGCCACGACTTACTCCGAGAGGAGAAAAGTTGCCACGACTTACTCCGAAGGGTGAGAATTTGCCACGACTTACTCCGAGAGGAGAAAAGTTGCCACGACTTACTCCGAAGAGTGAGAATTTGCCACGACTTACTCCGAGAGGAGAAAAGTTGCCACGACTTACTCCGAAGGGTGAGAATTTGCCACGACTTACTCCGAGAGGAGAAAAGTTGCCACGACTTACTCCGAAGAGTGAGAATTTGCCACGACTTACTCCGAGAGGAGAAAAGTTGCCACGACTTACTCCGAAGAGTGAGAATTTGCCACGACTTACTCCGAGAGGAGAAAAATTGCCACGACTTACTCCGAAGGGTGAGAATTTGCCACGACTTACTCCGAGAGGAGAAAAGTTGCCACGACTTACTCCGAAGAGTGAGAATTTGCCACGACTTACTCCGAGAGGAGAAAAGTTGCCACGACTTACTCCGAAGAGTGAGAATTTGCCACGACTTACTCCGAGAGGAGAAAAATTTGCCACGACTTACTCCGAGAGGAGAAAAGTTGCCACGACTTACTCCGAGAGGAGAAAAGTTGCCACGACTTACTCCGAGAGGAGAAAAGTTGCCACGACTTACTCCGAAGG
>CAJUYD010000075.1:0-5000 GCA_910591665.1 Ectemnius continuus
TGACAACCGCGGCATGATGACCACGGTGCACGCGCTCCGCCTAACCGAGTAAGTAAAGAAACGATGAAAGTAGTGGTATTTCACCGGCGAAACCGTTTCCAGCATCTCCCACTTATGCTACACCTCTCATGTCTCCTTACAGTGCCAGACTAGAGTCAAGTTCAACAGGGTCTTCTTTCCCCGCTAATTTTTCCAAGCCCGTTCCCTTGGCAGTGGTTTCGCTAGATAGTAGATAGGGACATGATTGTCTCTTTGAGCTTGAGAAGCCCGAAGGCATGCTCAGTCGTATGCGGGCTGAAGCCCATGCCGACAGATGTTGTGGGCGAAATTCACACTGCTTCCGGGAATTGCGCGTAGATGGAATGCGCTCGAGGCTTGGAAAAACCCCACCTTCACCATTTCTGGATCATCAGGTAGGTAGATCGTCCCAAGGGGGAGGTGAACTCACTTAGCCGCCGCGCCGGAGCCGCGGACCGAGATCCGCGGCGCCGTCGCGACGTTACC
This sequence comes from Ectemnius continuus, assembly GCA_910591665.1. Classification (NCBI taxonomy): domain Eukaryota; kingdom Metazoa; phylum Arthropoda; class Insecta; order Hymenoptera; family Crabronidae; genus Ectemnius; species Ectemnius continuus. Next base: position 505 of record CAJUYD010000075.1, read on the forward strand.
AGCGGGGGCCACGAGGAGGCGGAGTCACCAGGGGGCCGAAACCCCCTCGATCTCGTACGGGAGGCGATAAGCCGGTTGTCGCACGTGCAAGTGTCGCATAGCGGCACAAGTACGCGCGGTCCCCGAGTCGCTCTCACTGCATTCCAAAGAATGCAGTGCCCGCGAGGAGCAACTCGGGCGCTAGAGCGGGGAAACTTAAAGAAGCTAAGCATGTAATTAGTGTGCGCAAGGGAAGGCGCATGTGTGTGGCTGAGGGACCCGCGGTCGAGGGAGGGTTTTCTACCTGCGGGCGCGCTCGCTCTGGTGAGCGGGCGAAGGTCGCAGGTAGCAGGCGGAGGAAGCGCGTCGCGGTCGGGTGGGTTCGCGGAGGGTCGCGAGGGGGACCGTTACCTGCCGATCGCTCGCTCAGGCGAGCGGAACGAAGGTGCAGGTGTCGCGAGGGGAGAGGTCCACGCGGTCGTGGTCGCGGTCACGGACGGGTGAGTTCTCGGTATCGCGCTAAGGGGAAGTGGAAGAATTACCCGCCGCTCGCTCGCTCAGGCGAGCGGAACGAAGGGTGCGGGAGACAATAGGGGAGGGGTTCGCGCGGTCACGGTCGCGATACCGCTCGGGACGGTATTCTTCGCGCGGCTTAAGGGAGTTGGCGGCGAATTCGCGGAACGCGGAATACGCGGGTTTGCTGACGAACGACGGAAACGAAGGGGGCCAGGCAATACGGAGCTTCTCTAACGCGTTCACGAGATTTAGCCGAGGATGGCTCGCGAGGGGACAATCGAAAATCAAATGGGGAGCATCGTCGGTAGCTCCGCACTGACACTTGTCGTCGAGGACGAGCAGGTGCTGTGCGAGCTTCGCGTTGAAGCAGCCGTGCCCGGTCATCAGCTGCGTGACATAATAGTCGAGGGTGATCCAATCGGCGCGGACGCGGTCTCTAACTCGCGGGAAATATCGGTATGTAATGCGGCCTTTTGAACTTTCGTCCCAAAGTCGTTGCCAGGAGTCGAGAGTGGATTCGTGGAGGGATGCTTTGAGACTCGCTATTTCTTTATTGTCGGGGGACCGCTCGAGCGGGGCGAGCGTGACAGAGCCATACTCAACCCGCCGTTGCGTTTTGAATGCGAAGAGCGCTGCGCGCTCTTTCGCGATTAATTCGATAGGAGGGTTACCGGTCAGAGTAAGAATAGCGTCAGCGGAGACGGTGCGATAAGCGCGAGACACGCGCAGGAGCGCCTGCCTCTGCGCCTGCCGCAGCCGCTTCACGTGCGCGGAAGTGATACGGTTAGCCCATCCGGGGGCACCGTATGTAATGACGGGGATAAAGACGGCGCGGTAGAGAGTTGAAATGACGCGATGATTGAGGCCCCAGCTGTTTCCAGCGAGGCGGGCGAGCTTACCGAACACGCTCTTGGCTTTGCCAGTGGCGTATTCGATATGCGGGGCGATGTTGAAACGCGTTCCTATAATGGTTCCCAGATATTTGGCGGACGGCGGCATACGGATGCTGTGTTCGCCGATCCTAATTACGGGGGGACGCTTAATATCAAGAAATCCTTTGAGAAGAATCATAAAGGATTTCTTCGCAGATATTGAGAGTTTTTGCTGCTCGCACCACGCTTGCAGTTTACGGGTGACTTGGTCACCTATATCCTGCAGTGCGGCACGCGAGTCAGCGGAGATGAGGACCGCGAGATCGTCGGCGTACGCGACCGTGTAGGTGGACGGGCTATGAATCGCGAGGAGAATCTCATCGAAGATGAGATTCCAAAATATGGGACCGAGGACGGAGCCTTGAGGACAGCCTTTTGAGACTGCCTTTTCGACTCGTCCTGTGGGGGAGTTGATCTCGACGCTTCTATCTTGCAGATAGTCAGCGACGAGATTATATATGTTACGGGGACAGCTACGTTTTCGGAGATTAAGGAGAATGCTGGGCCACCAAACGTTGTCGAACGCGCCCGATATGTCGAAGAATAAACCCACGACATAGCGGGAGCGCGACCGCTCGGTGACCTCTTGCACCCTGGCAAGGGCGTGGTCAGCGGACTTGTGCCGCTTGAAGCCAAATTGCTGGGGTGACGCGAGGGGATGATCTTCCACGAGGGGGCGGATACGCGACGCGATGAGTTTTTCCAAAGCTTTGCTAAGAGCGGGAAGGAGACAAATAGGCCTGTAGGACTTAGGGTCCGACGGGCTCTTCTCTGGGGATTTCAGAAGCACGCGGACGACGCCGTGCTTCCATTGTTTCGGGAAGGTTCCCTCTGTGAGGCAGAGGTTATAAAGTTCGGTCAGGTGTGACTTCAGAGAGCCTGAGTGCTTTAGCATCTCAGTCTCTATGAAGTCATGACCGGGGGCCTTTTTGTTCGCGAGGGACAGAATGACACGCGTCACTTCCTCTGTCGAAAACGGCGGGGTGTCGTCCGTTTGGGGCGGCGAAAGGGATTCGACACGTGCGCTGGCATGCCAGGTAGTTTCGACTCCGGTATCGTCATCGGGGATGAGCGCGGACAAAAGGGTCGTCATGGTCGCTGACCACGAGACCGTCTGGGAACCATTGTTCGTTATACCTGTGTGCACGTGTTCAGGGGAGAATTTCTCCGCCTGAATCCTGTACACAATACCGAAGGGATTGGAATTTCCGACTCTGGAAACGAAATCTCTCCAGCTGCGCGCTTTCGCTCGAGCGATTTCTCTTGTATATTCGCGGCGGAGGGTTTTGTACTTTTCGAACTCGATTTCGCGGCGCGAGAGGGTTACGGAGTTTTTGTATCGCCGGCACTGGCGCCGTAAGCGATAACGAAGGGCGGTAAGTTCCCGCGTCCACCACGGGGTGGAGCTGGGAAACTTGGATTTTCGCGGGATGGATTGCTCAGCCGCCGCGAGGATGAGTTCCTCGATGCGGTGGGAGAGAGAGCGGGCATCGCGGGTAAAATTCGCGTCGCGCGAGAGCAGATCATCGCAGCGTGATTCTAAGTATTCGGAGAATTTCTCCCAGTCTGCTCTAGCTGGGTTAAAGCGGGCGGTTTGTATAAACGGGCGAGGGGGATCCGGCTGGGCAACGCGGAAGCTGATCACATTGTGATCGCTCGTAGTGACTCTATTATGTACGGTCCACTCATGGATGAGCTTTCCGCAGCAAGGGGTCGCGAGGGTGAGATCGATATTTGATCTGCCCCGAAGATTGTCGAACGTGGCATGGGGAGCAGGCAGATTCTGAATCCGGAGGTCATGCTGCGCGAGAAGATTCTCGAGCGCAAGACCTCTTTCATCGGTCTGCCTGCTGTGCCATAGGGAGGATTTCGCGTTAGTGTCGGCACAGATAATAATCTTCCGACCGCGGAGGGACCGCAATATAATATCGAGATGCGCGAGATAAGGCTCAATGTCATCGCAAAATTGAAAATACGCTGATACGAAGACGTATTCAGCGTGCGCGGAGGTGACCTCAACACACGTGAAGTGTGTATTCGAGAGGTTATCTATCTTGAAGCCAGTCAGCAGCGGATCGACAATGGCGATCGCTGCTTTCGGCTTCGTCGGGTTTTTGATACGCGCGAAGGTTTTCGTGTCAAATATGACACGAGTGCGCAGGCCGAGGCCGCGCACCGCGCCATTGAAAATGTACGGTTCTTGAAGTAAAATGACATTGAGCTTCATATCATCCGATACTTTCCGTAGTTCGGATGTCACCGACATCGAGCCCTGTGCATTCAGCTGAGCAATCCGTAGGGCATAATGGGGGGGAAGGGGATTACCGCGGTTGAGGGGACGGCTACCTGCCATTACAGCTTGCCGTAATCGACGCGGGAAATGTATACCTGGACGGCATGTTTATACGCGGGGCAGTCAGACGAGCGCGACGAATGGTTCGCGGGTTTACCTGCACGTTTGCAGTTGACGCAGACGGGGTCTTTTTTCGCGCGCGGGCAATTTTTATGCGCGTGCCCGTCAGCAGCGCAGTGACCGCACGTCTCGGCTTTCGCCGAGCAGTGCTTGGACACATGCCCGAACTGCTGACAATTGTAGCAGCGAGTTACGCGTAGGTAGTCGTGGATGGGACATGAGTTCCATCCGATGTATACGCGGCCGGTGTCTTTTAAGGTATCGCGAAGTTTAGGGGAGATCTCGGCTACCCATTTCGTGGTCTCGCGGTCTTTTGCGCCGGTTTGGGCAATAAGGGCAAACTCTTCAGCGAATTGTTTCTGCGGGACTGTGGGGAAGTTTTGGGATCGTATCGTCGCAAGAAGCTCCTTTTGCGAGGAGGTGGCTGGGACATTAGTAAGAAGCATACGCGGACGTTTGCGAGCGGGGAGAGAGGCCGTGAGCCCAGCCTTCGCGAGGGCCGGGTGCTCGATTACGGATGTCGCGTCGGCTTTCCCGTGTGTCTCGATAAGGACACCGTTGTTTGCGATCGGACGCAGATTTCTGATTTTAATGCTGTCTTTCTCAGGGGCGAAACTAGCGGTGAGAATCCGACGCGTGTCATCGCTGTTCTTGAC
>CAJUYD010000075.1:15000-27500 GCA_910591665.1 Ectemnius continuus
AGGTGAGAATTTGCCACGACTTACTCCGAAGGGTGAGAATTTGCCACGACTTACTCCGAGAGGAGAAACTTTGCCACGACTTACTCCGAGAGGAGAAAAGTTGCCACGACTTACTCCGAAGAGTGAGAATTTGCCACGACTTACTCCGAGAGGAGAAAAGTTGCCACGACTTACTCCGAAGGGTGAGAATTTGCCACGACTTACTCCGAGAGGAGAAACTTTGCCACGACTTACTCCGAGAGGAGAAAAGTTGCCACGACTTACTCCGAAGAGTGAGAATTTGCCACGACTTACTCCGAGAGGAGAAAAGTTGCCACGACTTACTCCGAAGAGTGAGAATTTGCCACGACTTACTCCGAGAGGAGAAAAGTTGCCACGACTTACTCCGAAGGGTGAGAATTTGCCACGACTTACTCCGAGAGGAGAAACTTTGCCACGACTTACTCCGAGAGGAGAAAAGTTGCCACGACTTACTCCGAGAGGTGAGAATTTGCCACGACTTACTCCGAAGGGTGAGAATTTGCCACGACTTACTCCGAGAGGAGAAACTTTGCCACGACTTACTCCGAGAGGAGAAAAGTTGCCACGACTTACTCCGAAGAGTGAGAATTTGCCACGACTTACTCCGAGAGGAGAAAAGTTGCCACGACTTACTCCGAAGGGTGAGAATTTGCCACGACTTACTCCGAGAGGAGAAACTTTGCCACGACTTACTCCGAAGGGTGAGAATTTGCCACGACTTACTCCGAGAGGAGAAACTTTGCCACGACTTACTCCGAGAGGAGAAAAGTTGCCACGACTTACTCCGAAGAGTGAGAATTTGCCACGACTTACTCCGAGAGGAGAAAAGTTGCCACGACTTACTCCGAAGGGTGAGAATTTGCCACGACTTACTCCGAGAGGAGAAACTTTGCCACGACTTACTCCGAAGGGTGAGAATTTGCCACGACTTACTCCGAGAGGAGAAACTTTGCCACGACTTACTCCGAGAGGAGAAAAGTTGCCACGACTTACTCCGAAGAGTGAGAATTTGCCACGACTTACTCCGAGAGGAGAAAAGTTGCCACGACTTACTCCGAAGGGTGAGAATTTGCCACGACTTACTCCGAGAGGAGAAACTTTGCCACGACTTACTCCGAAGGGTGAGAATTTGCCACGACTTACTCCGAGAGGAGAAACTTTGCCACGACTTACTCCGAGAGGAGAAAAGTTGCCACGACTTACTCCGAGAGGAGAAAAGTTGCCACGACTTACTCCGAAGAGTGAGAATTTGCCACGACTTACTCCGAGAGGAGAAAAGTTGCCACGACTTACTCCGAAGGGTGAGAATTTGCCACGACTTACTCCGAGAGGAGAAACTTTGCCACGACTTACTCCGAGAGGAGAAAAGTTGCCACGACTTACTCCGAAGAGTGAGAATTTGCCACGACTTACTCCGAGAGGAGAAAAGTTGCCACGACTTACTCCGAAGGGTGAGAATTTGCCACGACTTACTCCGAGAGGAGAAACTTTGCCACGACTTACTCCGAGAGGAGAAACTTTGCCACGACTTACTCCGAGAGGAGAAAAGTTGCCACGGCTTACTCCGACGGGTGAGAATTTGCCACGACTTACTCCGAGAGGAGAAAAGTTGCCACGACTTACTCCGAGAGGTGAGAATTTGCCACGACTTACTCCGAAGGGTGAGAATTTGCCACGACTTACTCCGAGAGGAGAAAAGTTGCCACGACTTACTCCGAGAGGTGAGAATTTGCCACGACTTACTCCGAAGGGTGAGAATTTGCCACGACTTACTCCGAGAGGAGAAACTTTGCCACGACTTACTCCGAGAGGAGAAAAGTTGCCACGACTTACTCCGAAGAGTGAGAATTTGCCACGACTTACTCCGAGAGGAGAAAAGTTGCCACGACTTACTCCGAAGGGTGAGAATTTGCCACGACTTACTCCGAAGGGTGAGAATTTGCCACGACTTACTCCGAAGGGTGAGAATTTGCCACGACTTACTCCGAGAGGAGAAAAGTTGCCACGACTTACTCCGAAGAGTGAGAATTTGCCACGACTTACTCCGAGAGGAGAAAAGTTGCCACGACTTACTCCGAAGGGTGAGAATTTGCCACGACTTACTCCGAGAGGAGAAACTTTGCCACGACTTACTCCGAGAGGAGAAAAGTTGCCACGACTTACTCCGAAGAGTGAGAATTTGCCACGACTTACTCCGAGAGGAGAAAAGTTGCCACGACTTACTCCGAAGAGTGAGAATTTGCCACGACTTACTCCGAGAGGAGAAAAGTTGCCACGACTTACTCCGAAGGGTGAGAATTTGCCACGACTTACTCCGAGAGGAGAAAAGTTGCCACGACTTACTCCGAAGAGTGAGAATTTGCCACGACTTACTCCGAGAGGAGAAAAGTTGCCACGACTTACTCCGAAGGGTGAGAATTTGCCACGACTTACTCCGAGAGGAGAAACTTTGCCACGACTTACTCCGAGAGGAGAAACTTTGCCACGACTTACTCCGAAGGGTGAGAATTTGCCACGACTTACTCCGAGAGGAGAAACTTTGCCACGACTTACTCCGAGAGGAGAAAAGTTGCCACGACTTACTCCGAAGAGTGAGAATTTGCCACGACTTACTCCGAGAGGAGAAAAGTTGCCACGACTTACTCCGAAGGGTGAGAATTTGCCACGACTTACTCCGAGAGGAGAAACTTTGCCACGACTTACTCCGAGAGGAGAAACTTTGCCACGACTTACTCCGAGAGGAGAAAAGTTGCCACGACTTACTCCGAAGGGTGAGAATTTGCCACGACTTACTCCGAGAGGAGAAAAGTTGCCACGACTTACTCCGAGAGGTGAGAATTTGCCACGACTTACTCCGAGAGGAGAAAAGTTGCCACGACTTACTCCGAAGAGTGAGAATTTGCCACGACTTACTCCGAGAGGAGAAAAGTTGCCACGGCTTACTCCGACGGGTGAGAATTTGCCACGACTTACTCCGAGAGGTGAGAATTTGCCACGACTTACTCCGAAGGGTGAGAATTTGCCACGACTTACTCCGAGAGGAGAAACTTTGCCACGACTTACTCCGAGAGGAGAAAAGTTGCCACGACTTACTCCGAAGAGTGAGAATTTGCCACGACTTACTCCGAGAGGAGAAAAGTTGCCACGACTTACTCCGAAGGGTGAGAATTTGCCACGACTTACTCCGAGAGGAGAAACTTTGCCACGACTTACTCCGAGAGGAGAAAAGTTGCCACGACTTACTCCGAAGAGTGAGAATTTGCCACGACTTACTCCGAGAGGAGAAAAGTTGCCACGACTTACTCCGAAGGGTGAGAATTTGCCACGACTTACTCCGAGAGGAGAAAAGTTGCCACGACTTACTCCGAGAGGTGAGAATTTGCCACGACTTACTCCGAGAGGAGAAAAGTTGCCACGACTTACTCCGAAGAGTGAGAATTTGCCACGACTTACTCCGAGAGGAGAAAAGTTGCCACGGCTTACTCCGACGGGTGAGAATTTGTCACGACTTACTCCGAGAGGAGAAAAGTTGCCACGACTTACTCCGAGAGGTGAGAATTTGCCACGACTTACTCCGAAGGGTGAGAATTTGCCACGACTTACTCCGAGAGGAGAAACTTTGCCACGACTTACTCCGAGAGGAGAAACTTTGCCACGACTTACTCCGAGAGGAGAAAAGTTGCCACGACTTACTCCGAAGAGTGAGAATTTGCCACGACTTACTCCGAGAGGAGAAAAGTTGCCACGACTTACTCCGAAGAGTGAGAATTTGCCACGACTTACTCCGAGAGGAGAAAAGTTGCCACGACTTACTCCGAAGGGTGAGAATTTGCCACGACTTACTCCGAGAGGAGAAACTTTGCCACGACTTACTCCGAGAGGAGAAAAGTTGCCACGACTTACTCCGAAGAGTGAGAATTTGCCACGACTTACTCCGAGAGGAGAAAAGTTGCCACGACTTACTCCGAAGAGTGAGAATTTGCCACGACTTACTCCGAGAGGAGAAAAGTTGCCACGACTTACTCCGAAGAGTGAGAATTTGCCACGACTTACTCCGAGAGGAGAAAAGTTGCCACGACTTACTCCGAAGAGTGAGAATTTGCCACGACTTACTCCGAGAGGAGAAAAGTTGCCACGACTTACTCCGAGAGGAGAAAAGTTGCCACGACTTACTCCGAAGGGTGAGAATTTGCCACGACTTACTCCGAGAGGAGAAAAGTTGCCACGACTTACTCCGAAGAGTGAGAATTTGCCACGACTTACTCCGAGAGGAGAAAAGTTGCCACGACTTACTCCGAAGGGTGAGAATTTGCCACGACTTACTCCGAGAGGAGAAACTTTGCCACGACTTACTCCGAAGGGTGAGAATTTGCCACGACTTACTCCGAGAGGAGAAACTTTGCCACGACTTACTCCGAGAGGAGAAAAGTTGCCACGACTTACTCCGAAGAGTGAGAATTTGCCACGACTTACTCCGAGAGGAGAAAAGTTGCCACGACTTACTCCGAAGGGTGAGAATTTGCCACGACTTACTCCGAGAGGAGAAACTTTGCCACGACTTACTCCGAGAGGAGAAACTTTGCCACGACTTACTCCGAGAGGAGAAAAGTTGCCACGGCTTACTCCGACGGGTGAGAATTTGCCACGACTTACTCCGAGAGGAGAAAAGTTGCCACGACTTACTCCGAGAGGTGAGAATTTGCCACGACTTACTCCGAAGGGTGAGAATTTGCCACGACTTACTCCGAGAGGAGAAAAGTTGCCACGACTTACTCCGAGAGGTGAGAATTTGCCACGACTTACTCCGAAGGGTGAGAATTTGCCACGACTTACTCCGAAGGGTGAGAATTTGCCACGACTTACTCCGAGAGGAGAAAAGTTGCCACGACTTACTCCGAAGAGTGAGAATTTGCCACGACTTACTCCGAGAGGAGAAAAGTTGCCACGACTTACTCCGAAGGGTGAGAATTTGCCACGACTTACTCCGAGAGGAGAAACTTTGCCACGACTTACTCCGAGAGGAGAAAAGTTGCCACGGCTTACTCCGACGGGTGAGAATTTGCCACGACTTACTCCGAGAGGAGAAAAGTTGCCACGACTTACTCCGAGAGGTGAGAATTTGCCACGACTTACTCCGAAGGGTGAGAATTTGCCACGACTTACTCCGAGAGGAGAAAAGTTGCCACGACTTACTCCGAGAGGTGAGAATTTGCCACGACTTACTCCGAAGGGTGAGAATTTGCCACGACTTACTCCGAGAGGAGAAACTTTGCCACGACTTACTCCGAGAGGAGAAAAGTTGCCACGACTTACTCCGAAGAGTGAGAATTTGCCACGACTTACTCCGAGAGGAGAAAAGTTGCCACGACTTACTCCGAAGGGTGAGAATTTGCCACGACTTACTCCGAAGGGTGAGAATTTGCCACGACTTACTCCGAAGGGTGAGAATTTGCCACGACTTACTCCGAGAGGAGAAAAGTTGCCACGACTTACTCCGAAGAGTGAGAATTTGCCACGACTTACTCCGAGAGGAGAAAAGTTGCCACGACTTACTCCGAAGGGTGAGAATTTGCCACGACTTACTCCGAGAGGAGAAACTTTGCCACGACTTACTCCGAGAGGAGAAAAGTTGCCACGACTTACTCCGAAGAGTGAGAATTTGCCACGACTTACTCCGAGAGGAGAAAAGTTGCCACGACTTACTCCGAAGAGTGAGAATTTGCCACGACTTACTCCGAGAGGAGAAAAGTTGCCACGACTTACTCCGAAGGGTGAGAATTTGCCACGACTTACTCCGAGAGGAGAAAAGTTGCCACGACTTACTCCGAAGAGTGAGAATTTGCCACGACTTACTCCGAGAGGAGAAAAGTTGCCACGACTTACTCCGAAGGGTGAGAATTTGCCACGACTTACTCCGAGAGGAGAAACTTTGCCACGACTTACTCCGAGAGGAGAAACTTTGCCACGACTTACTCCGAAGGGTGAGAATTTGCCACGACTTACTCCGAGAGGAGAAACTTTGCCACGACTTACTCCGAGAGGAGAAAAGTTGCCACGACTTACTCCGAAGAGTGAGAATTTGCCACGACTTACTCCGAGAGGAGAAAAGTTGCCACGACTTACTCCGAAGGGTGAGAATTTGCCACGACTTACTCCGAGAGGAGAAACTTTGCCACGACTTACTCCGAGAGGAGAAACTTTGCCACGACTTACTCCGAGAGGAGAAAAGTTGCCACGACTTACTCCGAAGGGTGAGAATTTGCCACGACTTACTCCGAGAGGAGAAAAGTTGCCACGACTTACTCCGAGAGGTGAGAATTTGCCACGACTTACTCCGAGAGGAGAAAAGTTGCCACGACTTACTCCGAAGAGTGAGAATTTGCCACGACTTACTCCGAGAGGAGAAAAGTTGCCACGGCTTACTCCGACGGGTGAGAATTTGCCACGACTTACTCCGAGAGGTGAGAATTTGCCACGACTTACTCCGAAGGGTGAGAATTTGCCACGACTTACTCCGAGAGGAGAAACTTTGCCACGACTTACTCCGAGAGGAGAAAAGTTGCCACGACTTACTCCGAAGAGTGAGAATTTGCCACGACTTACTCCGAGAGGAGAAAAGTTGCCACGACTTACTCCGAAGGGTGAGAATTTGCCACGACTTACTCCGAGAGGAGAAACTTTGCCACGACTTACTCCGAGAGGAGAAAAGTTGCCACGACTTACTCCGAAGAGTGAGAATTTGCCACGACTTACTCCGAGAGGAGAAAAGTTGCCACGACTTACTCCGAAGGGTGAGAATTTGCCACGACTTACTCCGAGAGGAGAAAAGTTGCCACGACTTACTCCGAGAGGTGAGAATTTGCCACGACTTACTCCGAGAGGAGAAAAGTTGCCACGACTTACTCCGAAGAGTGAGAATTTGCCACGACTTACTCCGAGAGGAGAAAAGTTGCCACGGCTTACTCCGACGGGTGAGAATTTGCCACGACTTACTCCGAGAGGAGAAAAGTTGCCACGACTTACTCCGAGAGGTGAGAATTTGCCACGACTTACTCCGAAGGGTGAGAATTTGCCACGACTTACTCCGAGAGGAGAAACTTTGCCACGACTTACTCCGAGAGGAGAAACTTTGCCACGACTTACTCCGAGAGGAGAAAAGTTGCCACGACTTACTCCGAAGAGTGAGAATTTGCCACGACTTACTCCGAGAGGAGAAAAGTTGCCACGACTTACTCCGAAGAGTGAGAATTTGCCACGACTTACTCCGAGAGGAGAAAAGTTGCCACGACTTACTCCGAAGGGTGAGAATTTGCCACGACTTACTCCGAGAGGAGAAACTTTGCCACGACTTACTCCGAGAGGAGAAAAGTTGCCACGACTTACTCCGAAGAGTGAGAATTTGCCACGACTTACTCCGAGAGGAGAAAAGTTGCCACGACTTACTCCGAAGAGTGAGAATTTGCCACGACTTACTCCGAGAGGAGAAAAGTTGCCACGACTTACTCCGAAGAGTGAGAATTTGCCACGACTTACTCCGAGAGGAGAAAAGTTGCCACGACTTACTCCGAAGAGTGAGAATTTGCCACGACTTACTCCGAGAGGAGAAAAGTTGCCACGACTTACTCCGAGAGGAGAAAAGTTGCCACGACTTACTCCGAAGGGTGAGAATTTGCCACGACTTACTCCGAGAGGAGAAAAGTTGCCACGACTTACTCCGAAGAGTGAGAATTTGCCACGACTTACTCCGAGAGGAGAAAAGTTGCCACGACTTACTCCGAAGGGTGAGAATTTGCCACGACTTACTCCGAGAGGAGAAACTTTGCCACGACTTACTCCGAAGGGTGAGAATTTGCCACGACTTACTCCGAGAGGAGAAACTTTGCCACGACTTACTCCGAGAGGAGAAAAGTTGCCACGACTTACTCCGAAGAGTGAGAATTTGCCACGACTTACTCCGAGAGGAGAAAAGTTGCCACGACTTACTCCGAAGGGTGAGAATTTGCCACGACTTACTCCGAGAGGAGAAACTTTGCCACGACTTACTCCGAGAGGAGAAACTTTGCCACGACTTACTCCGAGAGGAGAAAAGTTGCCACGGCTTACTCCGACGGGTGAGAATTTGCCACGACTTACTCCGAGAGGAGAAAAGTTGCCACGACTTACTCCGAGAGGTGAGAATTTGCCACGACTTACTCCGAAGGGTGAGAATTTGCCACGACTTACTCCGAGAGGAGAAAAGTTGCCACGACTTACTCCGAGAGGTGAGAATTTGCCACGACTTACTCCGAAGGGTGAGAATTTGCCACGACTTACTCCGAAGGGTGAGAATTTGCCACGACTTACTCCGAGAGGAGAAAAGTTGCCACGACTTACTCCGAAGAGTGAGAATTTGCCACGACTTACTCCGAGAGGAGAAAAGTTGCCACGACTTACTCCGAAGGGTGAGAATTTGCCACGACTTACTCCGAGAGGAGAAACTTTGCCACGACTTACTCCGAGAGGAGAAAAGTTGCCACGACTTACTCCGAAGAGTGAGAATTTGCCACGACTTACTCCGAGAGGAGAAAAGTTGCCACGACTTACTCCGAAGAGTGAGAATTTGCCACGACTTACTCCGAGAGGAGAAAAGTTGCCACGACTTACTCCGAAGGGTGAGAATTTGCCACGACTTACTCCGAGAGGAGAAAAGTTGCCACGACTTACTCCGAAGAGTGAGAATTTGCCACGACTTACTCCGAGAGGAGAAAAGTTGCCACGACTTACTCCGAAGGGTGAGAATTTGCCACGACTTACTCCGAGAGGAGAAACTTTGCCACGACTTACTCCGAAGGGTGAGAATTTGCCACGACTTACTCCGAGAGGAGAAACTTTGCCACGACTTACTCCGAGAGGAGAAAAGTTGCCACGACTTACTCCGAAGAGTGAGAATTTGCCACGACTTACTCCGAGAGGAGAAAAGTTGCCACGACTTACTCCGAAGGGTGAGAATTTGCCACGACTTACTCCGAGAGGAGAAACTTTGCCACGACTTACTCCGAGAGGAGAAACTTTGCCACGACTTACTCCGAGAGGAGAAAAGTTGCCACGACTTACTCCGAAGGGTGAGAATTTGCCACGACTTACTCCGAGAGGAGAAAAGTTGCCACGACTTACTCCGAGAGGTGAGAATTTGCCACGACTTACTCCGAGAGGAGAAAAGTTGCCACGACTTACTCCGAAGAGTGAGAATTTGCCACGACTTACTCCGAGAGGAGAAAAGTTGCCACGGCTTACTCCGACGGGTGAGAATTTGCCACGACTTACTCCGAGAGGAGAAAAGTTGCCACGACTTACTCCGAGAGGTGAGAATTTGCCACGACTTACTCCGAAGGGTGAGAATTTGCCACGACTTACTCCGAGAGGAGAAACTTTGCCACGACTTACTCCGAGAGGAGAAACTTTGCCACGACTTACTCCGAGAGGAGAAAAGTTGCCACGACTTACTCCGAAGAGTGAGAATTTGCCACGACTTACTCCGAGAGGAGAAAAGTTGCCACGACTTACTCCGAAGAGTGAGAATTTGCCACGACTTACTCCGAGAGGAGAAAAGTTGCCACGACTTACTCCGAAGAGTGAGAATTTGCCACGACTTACTCCGAGAGGAGAAAAGTTGCCACGACTTACTCCGAAGAGTGAGAATTTGCCACGACTTACTCCGAGAGGAGAAAAGTTGCCACGACTTACTCCGAGAGGAGAAACTTTGCCACGACTTACTCCGAGAGGAGAAACTTTGCCACGACTTACTCCGAGAGGAGAAAAGTTGCCACGGCTTACTCCGACGGGTGAGAATTTGCCACGACTTACTCCGAGAGGAGAAAAGTTGCCACGACTTACTCCGAGAGGTGAGAATTTGCCACGACTTACTCCGAAGGGTGAGAATTTGCCACGACTTACTCCGAGAGGAGAAAAGTTGCCACGACTTACTCCGAGAGGTGAGAATTTGCCACGACTTACTCCGAAGGGTGAGAATTTGCCACGACTTACTCCGAAGGGTGAGAATTTGCCACGACTTACTCCGAGAGGAGAAAAGTTGCCACGACTTACTCCGAAGAGTGAGAATTTGCCACGACTTACTCCGAGAGGAGAAAAGTTGCCACGACTTACTCCGAAGGGTGAGAATTTGCCACGACTTACTCCGAGAGGAGAAACTTTGCCACGACTTACTCCGAGAGGAGAAAAGTTGCCACGACTTACTCCGAAGAGTGAGAATTTGCCACGACTTACTCCGAGAGGAGAAAAGTTGCCACGACTTACTCCGAAGAGTGAGAATTTGCCACGACTTACTCCGAGAGGAGAAAAGTTGCCACGACTTACTCCGAAGGGTGAGAATTTGCCACGACTTACTCCGAGAGGAGAAAAGTTGCCACGACTTACTCCGAAGAGTGAGAATTTGCCACGACTTACTCCGAGAGGAGAAAAGTTGCCACGACTTACTCCGAAGGGTGAGAATTTGCCACGACTTACTCCGAGAGGAGAAACTTTGCCACGACTTACTCCGAGAGGAGAAACTTTGCCACGACTTACTCCGAAGGGTGAGAATTTGCCACGACTTACTCCGAGAGGAGAAACTTTGCCACGACTTACTCCGAGAGGAGAAAAGTTGCCACGACTTACTCCGAAGAGTGAGAATTTGCCACGACTTACTCCGAGAGGAGAAAAGTTGCCACGACTTACTCCGAAGAGTGAGAATTTGCCACGACTTACTCCGAGAGGAGAAAAGTTGCCACGACTTACTCCGAAGGGTGAGAATTTGCCACGACTTACTCCGAGAGGAGAAACTTTGCCACGACTTACTCCGAGAGGAGAAAAGTTGCCACGACTTACTCCGAAGAGTGAGAATTTGCCACGACTTACTCCGAGAGGAGAAAAGTTGCCACGACTTACTCCGAAGAGTGAGAATTTGCCACGACTTACTCCGAGAGGAGAAAAGTTGCCACGACTTACTCCGAAGGGTGAGAATTTGCCACGACTTACTCCGAGAGGAGAAACTTTGCCACGACTTACTCCGAGAGGAGAAACTTTGCCACGACTTACTCCGAAGGGTGAGAATTTGCCACGACTTACTCCGAGAGGAGAAAAGTTGCCACGACTTACTCCGAAGAGTGAGAATTTGCCACGACTTACTCCGAGAGGAGAAAAGTTGCCACGACTTACTCCGAAGGGTGAGAATTTGCCACGACTTACTCCGAGAGGAGAAACTTTGCCACGACTTACTCCGAAGGGTGAGAATTTGCCACGACTTACTCCGAGAGGAGAAACTTTGCCACGACTTACTCCGAGAGGAGAAAAGTTGCCACGACTTACTCCGAAGAGTGAGAATTTGCCACGACTTACTCCGAGAGGAGAAAAGTTGCCACGACTTACTCCGAAGGGTGAGAATTTGCCACGACTTACTCCGAGAGGAGAAACTTTGCCACGACTTACTCCGAAGGGTGAGAATTTGCCACGACTTACTCCGAGAGGAGAAACTTTGCCACGACTTACTCCGAGAGGAGAAAAGTTGCCACGACTTACTCCGAAGAGTGAGAATTTGCCACGACTTACTCCGAGAGGAGAAAAGTTGCCACGACTTACTCCGAAGGGTGAGAATTTGCCACGACTTACTCCGAGAGGAGAAACTTTGCCACGACTTACTCCGAAGGGTGAGAATTTGCCACGACTTACTCCGAGAGGAGAAACTTTGCCACGACTTACTCCGAGAGGAGAAAAGTTGCCACGACTTACTCCGAGAGGAGAAAAGTTGCCACGACTTACTCCGAAGAGTGAGAATTTGCCACGACTTACTCCGAGAGGAGAAAAGTTGCCACGACTTACTCCGAAGGGTGAGAATTTGCCACGACTTACTCCGAGAGGAGAAACTTTGCCACGACTTACTCCGAGAGGAGAAAAGTTGCCACGACTTACTCCGAAGAGTGAGAATTTGCCACGACTTACTCCGAGAGGAGAAAAGTTGCCACGACTTACTCCGAAGGGTGAGAATTTGCCACGACTTACTCCGAGAGGAGAAACTTTGCCACGACTTACTCCGAGAGGAGAAAAGTTGCCACGACTTACTCCGAAGAGTGAGAATTTGCCACGACTTACTCCGAGAGGAGAAAAGTTGCCACGACTTACTCCGAAGGGTGAGAATTTGCCACGACTTACTCCGAGAGGAGAAACTTTGCCACGACTTACTCCGAGAGGAGAAACTTTGCCACGACTTACTCCGAGAGGAGAAAAGTTGCCACGGCTTACTCCGACGGGTGAGAATTTGCCACGACTTACTCCGAGAGGAGAAAAGTTGCCACGACTTACTCCGAGAGGTGAGAATTTGCCACGACTTACTCCGAAGGGTGAGAATTTGCCACGACTTACTCCGAGAGGAGAAAAGTTGCCACGACTTACTCCGAGAGGTGAGAATTTGCCACGACTTACTCCGAAGGGTGAGAATTTGCCACGAC
>CAJUYD010000075.1:32500-37500 GCA_910591665.1 Ectemnius continuus
GACACTTGTCGTCGAGGACGAGCAGGTGCTGTGCGAGCTTCGCGTTGAAGCAGCCGTGCCCGGTCATCAGCTGCGTGACATAATAATCGAGGGTGATCCAATCGGCGCGGACGCGGTCTCTAATTTGCGGAAAATACCGGTGGGTAATACGGCCTTTTGAACTTTCGTCCCAGAGTCGTTGCCAGGAGTCGAGGGTGGATTCGCGGAGGGATGCTTTGAGACTCGCTATTTCTTTATTGTCGGGGGGCCGCTCGAGCGGGGCGAGCGTGACAGAGCCATACTCAACCCGCCGTTGCGTTTTGAATGCGAAGAGCGCTGCGCGCTCTTTCGCGATTAATTCTATAGGAGGGTTACCGGTCAGAGTAAGAATAGCGTCAGCGGAGACGGTGCGATAAGCGCGAGACACGCGCAGGAGCGCCTGCCTCTGCGCCTGCCGCAGCCGCTTCACGTGCGCGGAAGTAATACGGTTAGCCCATCCGGGGGCACCGTATGTAATGACGGGGATAAAGACGGCGCGGTAGAGAGTAGACATGACGCGATGATTGAGGCCCCAGCTGTTTCCAGCGAGGCGGGCGAGCTTACCGAATACGCTCTTGGCTTTGCCAGTGGCGTATTCGATATGCGGGGCGATGTTGAAACGCGTTCCTATAATGGTTCCCAGATATTTGGCGGACGGCAGCATACGGATGCTGTGTTCGCCAATCTTAATTACGGGGGGACGCTTAATATCAAGAAATCCTTTGAGAAGAATCATAGAGGATTTCTTCGGAGATATTGAGAGCTTTTGCTGCTCGCACCACACTTGCAGTTTACGGGTGACTTGGTCACCAATATCCTGCAGCGCGGCACGCGAGTCAGCGGAGATGAGGACCGCGAGATCGTCGGCGTACGCGACAGTGTAGGTGGACGGGCTATGAATCGCGAGGAGAATCTCATCGAAGATGAGATTCCAAAATATGGGACCGAGGACGGAGCCTTGAGGGCAGCCTTTTGAGACTGCCTTTTCGACTCGTCCTGTGGGGGAGTTAATCTCGACGCTTCTATCTTGTAGATAGTCAGCGACGAGATTATATATATTGCGGGGACAGCTACGTTTGCGGAGATTAAGGAGGATGCTGGGCCACCAAACGTTGTCGAACGCGCCCGATATGTCGAAGAATAAACCCACGACATAGCGGGAGCGCGACCGCTCGGTGACCTCTTGCACCCTGGCAAGGGCGTGGTCAGCGGACTTGTGCCGCTTGAAGCCAAATTGCTGGGGTGACGCGAGGGGGTGGTCGTCTATTATGGGGCGAATACGCGACGCGATAAGTTTCTCAAGGGTTTTACTAAGAACGGGGAGCAAACAGATAGGCCTGTAGGACTTAGGGTCCGACGGGCTCTTCTCTGGGGATTTCAGAAGCACGCGGACGACGCCGTGCTTCCATTGTTTCGGGAAGGTTCCCTCTGTGAGGCAGAGGTTATAAAGTTCGGTCAGGTGTGACTTCAGAGAACCTGAGTGCTTTAGCATCTCAGTCTCTATGAAGTCATGACCGGGGGCCTTTTTGTTCGCGAGGGACAGAATGACACGCGTCACTTCCTCTGTCGAAAACGGCGGGGTGTCGTCCGTTTGGGTCGGCGATAGGGATTCGACACGTGCGCTGGCATGCCAGGTAGTTTCGACTCCAATATCGTCGTCGGGGATGAGCGCGGACAAAAGGGTCGTCATGGTCGCTGACCACGAGACCGTCTGGGAACCATTGTTAGCTATACCTGTGTGCACGTGTTCAGGGGAGAATTTCTCCGCCTGAATCCTGTACACAATACCGAAGGGATTGGAATTTCCGACTCTGGATACGAAATCTCTCCAGCTGCGCGCTTTCGCTCGAGCGATTTCTCTGGTGTATTCGCGGCGGAGGGTTTTATATTTTTCGAATTCGATTTCGCGGCGCGAGAGGGTTACTGAATTTTTGTATCGCCGGCACTGGCGCCGTAAGCGATAACGAAGGGCGGTAAGTTCCCGCGTCCACCACGGGGTGGAGCTGGGAAACTTGGATTTTCGCGGGATGGATTGCTCAGCCGCCGCGAGGATGAGTTCCTCGATGCGGTGGGAGAGAGAGCGGGCATCGCGGGTAAAATTCGCGTCGCGCGAGAGCAGATCATCGCAGCGTGATTCTAAGTATTCGGAGAATTTCTCCCAGTCTGCTCTAGCTGGGTTAAAGCGGGCGGTTTGTATAAACGGGCGAGGGGGATCCGGCTGGGCAACGCGGAAACTGATCACATTGTGATCGCTCGTAGTGACTCTATTATGTACGGTCCACTCATGGATGAGCTTTCCGCAGCAAGGGGTCGCGAGGGTGAGATCGATATTTGATCTGCCCCGAAGATTGTCGAACGTGGCATGGGGAGCAGGCAGATTCTGAATCCGGAGGTCATGCTGCGCGAGAAGATTCTCGAGCGCAAGACCTCTTTCATCGGTCTGCCTGCTGTGCCATAGGGAGGATTTCGCGTTAGTGTCGGCACAGATAATAATCTTCCGACCGCGGAGGGACCGCAATATAATATCGAGATGCGCGAGATAAGGCTCAATGTCATCGCAAAATTGAAAATACGCTGATACGAAGACGTATTCAGCGTGCGCGGAGGTGACCTCAACACACGTGAAGTGTGTATTCGAGAGGTTATCGATCTTGAAGGCAGTCAGCAGCGGATCGACAATGGCGATCGCTGCTTTCGGCTTCGTCGGGTTTTTGATACGCGCGAAGGTTTTCGTGTCGAATATGACACGGGTGCGCAGGCCAAGGCCGCGCACCGCGCCATTGAAAATATACGGTTCTTGAAGTAAAATGACATTGAGCTTCATATCATCCGAAACTTTACGAAGTTCGGATGTCACCGACATCGAGCCCTGTGCATTGAGCTGAGCAATCCGAAGGGCATAATGGGGGGGAGGGGGATTACCGCGGTTGAGGGGACGGCTACCTGCCATTATTGTTTACCGTAATCGACGCGGGATATATATACCTGAATGGCATGCTTATACGCGGGGCAGTCGGACGAGCGCGAGGAATGATTCGCGGGCTTGCCTGCACGTTTGCAGTTAACGCATATGGGGTCTTTTTTCGCGCGCGGGCAGGTTTTATGCGCGTGGCCGTCAGCAGCGCAGTGACCGCACGTCTCGGCTTTCGCCGAGCAGTACTTAGACACATGCCCGAACTGCTGGCAGTTATAACATCGCGTGACTCGCAGGTAATCGTGAATGGGGCACGAATTCCAGCCAATGAATACGCGACCGGACTCCTTAATCGCGTCGCGGAGCTTGGGGGAAATTTCGACAACCCACTTGGTTGTCTCGCGTTGCTTTTCGCCGATCTGGGCGACTAGGGAGAACTCTTCGGAGAATTGCTTCTGAGGGGTCGTCGCGAAGTTCTGGGAACGGATGGTCGCTAGTAATTCTTTTTGGGAGATATTCGTAGGCACGTTTGTGACGAGCATACGCGGGCGTTTACGAGCTGGGAGGGAAGCGGTGAGTCCAGCCTTCGCGAGGGCTGGATGCTGCATTACGGAGGTTGCATCGGATTTATCCTGCGTCTCAATAAGGACGCCGTTATTCGCAATCGGTCGGAGGTGGCGGATTTTAATGTGCTCCTTCTCGGGGGCAAAGCTCGCGGTGAGCATACGGCGCGTGTCGTCGCTGCATTTGACAGCAGCGGGATTAGTGGGGAAAATGGTCACGACATTTCGCGGGGGGCGGATGGACGCGGGCGGGATGTCGCGGCGGGACACCTTTATCATTTCCGCATAGGAAAGAGGTTTCGCGGTGGCACTAGACGAGGTGGAGATTTTATCGCGTATTTCAGCGATGTTGGCGGTCGCGGCACTGAGTCGAGAATCTTCAATTTCCGCGAGTTTTTTTCGGAGGGCACGATTGTCGGCTTCCACGCGATCGTGGGCCTGGCTTAGAACGCTTAGTTCGCGCACAAGGACGTCTGCGTTTATCTCGGCAATGTGGTTCGCGGGATCACGGCAGTAGGAAATTATACGCATGAGCGCAGTTGCAAAGCCTACCTCTTTGCTGGATTCCAATGGCGGGGCGTGGGTTTGCGTCGTCGCGGCTTCATCACTGGCGGGTGTGCGCTTTGATGCCTTCTTCTTTTTTCTGCGGTTGCTGGGCTCCTCGGCGGCGATTTCATCAGTCTCGTGTTCCGACGATGGGAAGGCGTCACGCTTCTTTCTGCGCGCTGGGACAGGGGCGGCGGGGATCGGCGCGGCATCGCTATCGCACTCCATAGTGCGGCGATGCGGAAGAGCACACACAAACGCACACGATTTGTAAAATAAAATAATATATTTCGCACTGCAAGCACAGATCACCTGTCACTCAGAACTTCCACGGCACGTAGCGTCGCAAGCGGTCGGCACGGAGCACAGGTAGGAAAACCTTCGGGCGGAGCGGAGCGCAGGCACGTCCGCACCCTTCGGCAGCTCGAGAGCGAATAGTAGTAGATAGGGACAGAGGGAATCTCGTTAATCCATTCATGCGCGTCACTAATTAGATGACGAGGCATTTGGCTACCTTAAGAGAGTCATAGTTACTCCCGCCGTTTACCCGCGCTTATTTGAATTTCTTCACGTTGACATTCAGAGCACTGGGCAGAAATCACATTGCGTCAACACCCGCGAGGGCCATCGCAATGCTTTGTTTTAATTAGACAGTCGGATTCCCCTAGTCCGTGCCAGTTCTGAGCTGAGCGTTGAATGGCGGCCGAAGAGGACTGGAGAGGCCCGCGAGGGGCCCCAGAAGCCTCGCAGCAAGGAAGATCCGCGGGAGGCCAAGGCACGGGACCGAGCTCGGATCCTGGGACGTTTCCGACCCGCTCTCCTCGCCCAGGCCCGGCACGTCAGCCAGACCCGCTTCCCTACCAAGCCCGACACGCCCCGCTCCTCAGAGCCAATCCTTATTCCGAAGTTACGGATCCAATTTGCCGACTTCCCTTACCTACATTATTCTATCGACTAGA
>CAJUYD010000075.1:40000-43190 GCA_910591665.1 Ectemnius continuus
AACACACGCGTGTGTTTTTGAGGGGCGTGCTGTCTGCGTGTATTCGGAGGTGTAGCGGTTCCGCGCTTATAGCTCCATAACCCTCTCGCTGTGTGTGCTCCACTGACCGCTCGGTGCACCCGGTTTTCGGTTCAACGTCTGTCCTCACCTGCGCAATGGCAATTCAGGGACTCGACGACCGGGGTGAGCGCGCGGCACACACGAGAGTATGTATGGTGCGCGGGGGCCTGCTAGTAGAGCAGCTGACTGACCCACGGAGAGCGGAGTAAGTGCGAGGGCTGGTAAGCGTTGGAGTGGCACGTGCTCCGTAACGTGTCTCGGCGTCGCGCAACAAGGGGGCGAGAGGGGTGGTAGCGCCTCGGTCAGAGCGCGCAGAGGTGGCCACGGGTGGTGGTGGTCGTCGCGCCAATCGTACGCCCACGGTTTTCTGGCGACGTCGCGTTCTTCAAAAAGAAGAAACAACGACGTCTCGCCTCTGTTATCCGTGAGGAAACTGGTCGCGGCTATACGCACGCACTCGAAAAACACACGCTACTGCGCTGACTACTGGACCTACTGACTACTCCTTCACCCTCTCCGTCTCCCCGAGAGCGCTCGGCACTCGGCACAAAACGGCACAGCACTCCTTCTCGCTGTCCCTCTCTTTACTCCTCTCTCTCCTTTGTGGCGCCCTGCTCCCTCCCTCCTCGCTATCATCATCACCACCACAACACATTTGTGTGTGCATCATCTCTCTCGCCTGCTTTGCTTGCTTTCTCTCCCTTTCTGCGTCCGTGTACGACTGTCTCTCTCTCAATTCTCCACTGCCTTTCTCCCACTTGTCAGAGAAAAGTGTTCTCAGTTCGTCGTTCGTTTAAAGCGACGTCGGCAGCGCGGCCCGGTCACGCTCTTGGTGACTCCGTGAGTACCGCGGCATCATCCGACGAGCGCTCAATCCATCGCTCGTACGCGTTTTGTATACACGCTTAACACCAAACGCAGCGCGAGTCCCACGCAGCGTCGCGGCACAACAATCCGACCGCCGTCATGCGAACAACACGGGACTAGACGCGGCACTTCGACGCCCTTGTAGCGCGTCGCCAACCGCCGCCTCTTGGTTCTCTCGAGGAGAGCGTCGTTCGTCGTCGCTAAGAGGACACACACGCAGCACGCACACAGGGCACCCGAAGAAGCATCACGCAGACCGCGTCGCGAGTAGCGACGCGCGCGGCTTCCATGCAAGGTGGTGTGTGGTGTGGTGTGTTGTGCACTCTTTCTGCGACGCGACGCCGTACGAGAGACCAGGCGGTCGAGAGGCGCGCGCGGTGCGTGTCTTGTGCTCAATCGTCTTCTGTCTCGGTGTGCATCGGGCGCGCGTGTGCGCTTGCTGCTATATGTGGGGCGCGCCGAGTGGTACGTGTTACGGCACGCGCAAGCAGTCTTTTGTTTAAGAGAACGACCCTCAGCCAGGCGTGGTCCGGGAATTGTATCCGTGGACCGCAATGTGCGTTCGAAATGTCGATGTTCATGTGTCCTGCAGTTCACACGTTGACGCGCAATTAGCTGCGTTCTTCATCGACCCACGAGCCAAGTGATCCACCGTTCAGGGTAATCGTTTTTGTATTATTCATTTGTATATGATATTTTCTGTCTCTCTCGCTCTTCGAAAGTTTTTCTCTCGGTTTCGAAAGCCCGAGGCCCGCGAGCCGCCGACCCGCGCAACAGGAAGGCACCCACGAACGCCACCACCTCGCCGCCCCTGACGGGACGGCCTGCGGCTATGGCACGTTTTTCCCCCGAAGGTGAAAAAAAAAAACGAGAGAGGTGATGGGTGGGCCCCGCATCGGAGGCCACTGCACCATCACCGCCGCACGGCGACCCACGCACGCGCGCTTTTAACGCGCGGGCGAGGGCCGGGCGAACACTTCATTGAAAAACCTCGGGGGATCGTCGACGGGGTAGTATACACTTCCCCGATACGGGACTAGATCCGCCCTCTCGCGCAGCGTCGGGGAGAGGGAGAGAGTACACTCTCTCCTCTCGTGCCGACAGCACCATCGCGTAGGTTACACCGGTTGTTGGTCAACCGCCGTGTGCTCGGCGCCTCTCTCTTGAGTAAAATGCGCTTCGAGAGTTTAAAGAGGGGGAGGAGAGACACAGAGAGAAAGAGTGTCGGAGAGCGCGAGCGTCCCGCGATCCCGTGGGTTCTCGTCGGAGCGCGCGACGCGAGGCGTCGCTCTGCTTAGTCTCGTGTAGTCTGCCGAGGCAGTCCGAGATACAGAGTCGACCGGCCCTCGTCGTCGTCGTCGCGTCGTGACGGACACGTTCGCGCGGCAACGCTACTTGCTGCTCTCTTCTTCTCTTTCTTTTCGCCTCTCTTCTCTCGCACGCACCCCTCTTCTGTTCTCCCGCTGTCTCTGGTTTCTGTGCAAATATGTCTCTCACAATAGCAAATATGTTTCTCTCCTTACTTCTCTCTCTCTTTCTGCTGCTCTTGTCAGCGTGTGGCAACGACGACGGGGCGAAGCCGCGGCGTGGTAACCGGCGGATCTGTCGCCCGCGTCGCTCCACTCTTTTTCTCTCTCCACACAATTGATCTGTGTGTCAGAGTTGCGTTTTGCTTTTCATATTATATATCATTGCATATCTTTGCGTATTTTATATACGTTAATGATCCTTCCGCAGGTTCACCTACGGAAACCTTGTTACGACTTTTACTTCCTCTAAATGATCAAGTTTGGTCATCTTCCCGGCAACATCGGTAATGCCGTGAAGCATTGCCGCGCACCAGTCCGAAGACCTCACTAAATCATTCAATCGGTAGTAGCGACGGGCGGTGTGTACAAAGGGCAGGGACGTAATCAACGCGAGCTTATGACTCGCGCTTACTGGGAATTCCTCGTTCATGGGGAATAATTGCAAGCCCCAATCCCTAGCACGAAGGAGGTTCAGCGGGTTACCCGGGCCTTTCGGCCAGGGAAAACACGCTGATTCCTTCAGTGTAGCGCGCGTGCGGCCCAGAACATCTAAGGGCATCACAGACCTGTTATTGCTCAATCTCGTGCGGCTAGAAGCCGCCTGTCCCTCTAAGAAGATTTGTTGTTACGTTGGTAGTAAAAACCGCCCGACCGAAGCCGAGGGCCTTCGAGATACCATAAAGTACGCCTATTTAGCAGGCTAGAGTCTCGTTCGTTATCGGAATTAACCAGAC
>CAJUYD010000076.1:0-11403 GCA_910591665.1 Ectemnius continuus
ACCTAACCAACCTAACCTAACCTAACCTAACCTAACCTAGTTGCGTTCTTGCCTCCGACGAGTGAAGACGTATGCGAGTGAGCTCCTCAGCAAACTCAAAACGTAAACAAAATAAAGTGTCGGTGTCTGTAATACCCAAACTATCAACGATACAAACAACAAAACCAGACATCCGGACCACCACTCCGAGGAGACAACATGGGCAGCGACGGGGAGCCAAGGAGCCAGGAATCCAATGACCAGAGGCCAGGAGCAGATGGGAAGAAGAGGCGGCGACAAAGGTATGTGACTTGCAAGATTCGAGCGAGAAGAAGTGAGAGCAAGAAGACGAGAGAAAGGGAGAGTGAGGCCAGAGAGAAGATGAGTGAAAGGAGAGAGAGTGAGGGAGCGAGTGATGAGGTGAGGAGCGTGAGGAGCCCAGAGAAGGAGTGCAAGGAGTCAAGAAAAGAGAGAGGAGTAGAAGGAAGAGAAGTGCGAGAGAACGAGAGCCGAGTGAGCGAGGAAGATGGGAGCAAGGAAGAATGTCAAGAGAAGAGGAGTGAGAAAAGTGAGGTAAGAAAGAGAATGCTTAGGAGCGCCAGGATTAAGAATCCGACTCCCAAAGCTAGTAAGAAAGCTGAGAGAGGAGGAAAAACAACAACAAAGAGGAAAACGACGGTTGGAAAAAATAAAAGCACTACAGAAGTAGGGACTAGCCTTACCAAAGTAGTCAAAAATAACGAACAAATTTCACAGCGAGAGACAAGACAGGCAGTGAGAGAAAGAAGTGAGAGTGAGAGACAGGCACAGGAGGAAGCACGTAGAGAAGCAGAGAAAGTGACAGGCAGTGCACAAAATATAACAACAAAGTGTGAACTAGGAAGTGCATGTCTGAGCGCCCGCAGCGAGGAGAGTAAAGAAAGTGAGCAAGTGAGAGTGAGCAGTGCAGAGCGGCACCACTGCAGAGAAGAGAGCGAAGGGAAGGAGAGAGTCAGTGGAGAGAGTGCAGTGAGAGAAAGAGACAGTGCAGGAAGCGCAGAGAGAAACAGAGAGAGTGCAGTGAGAGGAAAAGTCAGTGAGCAGAAGGTAGTGAGAGAAAAATCGAGTGAAGAAGAAAGAGAGAGGGATAGTCAAAACAACAACATTCAAGTCAGCCAGCGGGGAGAGAGAGCAAGGAGAAGGGGGAAAGAAAGAAGAGTTGAAATGAGTGAGGCAGAGAGTGAAGGCGAGAGCGAAGGTGAAATAGGAGATGACCCCGACTGGACAGTAGAGGAGAGTGAAATCAAAACACCAAATGTGACCAAAAGACATAGCCTTGCGAACCAAGCTCGTAAAGTGCTAGGAGAGACAACAAGTGAGGAGAGTGAGAGTGAGGAGGACAACAACGAGAGAGAGATAGAAGAGAGTGAAACAGCAGAGTTAGGCGAGATGAGAGAGAACAGACAAAAAACACCAACAACAACAACGACAATAACACCGATAACAACAACAACAGCGAGTCAAAACAAAGTAGGCCAGAGTACTCAGATGAGCAGTCAAAGTAGCCAGGGTAGTAGCCAGAGTAGGAAGAGCGAATTTAGAATATATCTAGAAAAACTCTCTGAGCACCTGAGCGAAAGAGCGTGGATGAGAAAGGTGATCGAAGTAGTGCAAGTGAGATACAACGGGAGAATACCTCGAGGAGGGCTTGAGGAAATGGCTGAAATGTTAAGGAGAGTGAAAGGAGTGAGTAGAAGTGAGAAAGAGTTAAAAACCATGTACCACTATGTAAAGAGAATTCCGGTTGACACCGACAAGGATGCAGAGAGAGCAGAAGAAGCGAGAGGAGTGCAGAAAGGTAGAAAGAAGTCACCGGAAAGAGAGAAAGAAACAGCAGAGAGAGACTATGAGGAAATCGACAATTCAGAACAAAATAGTGATAGAGCGGGAGAAAGATTCCTAATAGTCAATCCTAAGCTGTTTAGCCAGGCTAGGGAAGCGCTCAAAACTAGCATAGCCAAGTACTGTGTCGAGAGAGAGGAAAAAGGGCACACCCCTAAGGTAGCTAGGGACCAGGTAAACAGTCTGTTGGTTGAATACCTAAACGAGTTGGTCAAAAGGGAAGGAGAGAAGGTAGAGTCACTGAGTGATCTGAATGATTTGTATTTTGCTGTCCAAAGTGCATATCACCAGGTTGCTCAGGGGACGGGGAAAAAAGAACCTAGCAAGTGGAAGGAAAACATCCAGAGGAAGGTAGATAAGTACAAGGAACAGCTAGCTAGTGCGAGAGAGTGGAACGGAAAGGGGAAGCCTCCAAAGCACATCAAGATCGCGTGTAGTGAGAATGGAGTGCATAGTAACTCGGACAAGTTAACTGAGGTCGTAGCAGGACTGGAGGAGAAGGTAAGCATGTACGAGAAGAAGTTGAGATTGGCGGAGGGTAGGAAAGAGATGAGGAGAACAAATCGGATGTTCGAGTGCTACAGACCGAGGTTTTACAGGCAGCTAGAAGGAGGGGTGAGTGAGATAAACGAAAAGCTAGACAGAGATGAGACGAGAGAGTTCTGGCAAAACCTGTGGAAGAGGGATGAGAGGGAGAAAGAATTCAGCTTTTTAATAGAGAGAATAGAAGAGTGTGAGAGAACCCCAGAGTGGAGTGAGGAAGTATTAGCCGCGAGGATAGAGAGAGAGTTGAGGTACACCCCTAACTGGAAGGCGCCAGGTCCAGATGGTGTTCATTTCTTTTTCATCAAAAGGATGACCCATTTGTGGCCTCGGCTAATCCAACTAGTCAGTGAAGCAATTAGAGACCCCAGCAAAATCGGGGAGGAGTTGTACCAAGGCGTGACATATCTTATTCCGAAGGTAGACAACGCGACGAAGCCGGAGCAGCTCAGGCCCATAACCTGCCTGTCCGTCTTGTACAAGTTGGTTTCCAAAGTGATGACCGGGATGATGAGGGAAGTGGTGGAAGTGAATGGTGTGCTTTCGGTAAACCAATTTGGCACAAGGCGACAGGTCCAGGGGGCGAAGGAAATGTTCTTGATCAATCGAGCGTTGGGGGAGGCCCATGACTTTGAGCTCAAGTCCGCTTGGCTCGATGTTCGGAAGGCGTACGACTCGGTAGATCATAGATACATCCTTGAGTTGCTAGGAAAGCTGAGCATGCCGAGGAATATGATATGTTTCGTCGAACGAATATTAGATAAGCAGATAACATCCCTGCGAGTAAACGGGAAAGAGATCGGACAGGCCAAAATAGAGAAGGGCATACTTCAGGGTGACTCCATGTCTCCTCTGTTGTTTGTCCTATCTATGGAGGCCATGAGCCGGGTACTGAATGAGAGGAGCGAGATGGTAGAAGTAGGGGAACTGGCACGGAATCATCTGATATTTATCGATGACGTGAAACTAATAGCTAAAACCGAGAAAGAGCTGGAACATTTAGGGAGAACCGCGAGAGAGTGTTTAGAAGGAATGGGGCTTGAGCTAAACCTAGCCAAGACAGCCAACAACATCGGCACCCCAGAAGCATTAGGAGACCTAGTTGGGCCAGGTGGGTATAAGTACCTAGGAATATGGGAAGACAGGGAAGGAAGAACATCAGCCAGGAATAAAGAGGTGGTAACAGAAAAGGTGATAGATAGAGTGAGAAAGCTGGTGGATACGAGTTTATCGTCCAAGAACTTGTTCTCGGCGATAAACGAGTTTGCCCTGGCGGCATCCAACTATCAGATCGGAATCTTGGACTTTAACCTCCAGGATTTCGAGAAGATAGATTGCGATGTCCGCAGAATACTCGGTGAGAAAAAGGTGGTAAGGGCTGCGGCCAACGTAGAGAGACTGTACCTCCCGAGGAAAAAACAGGGTAGGGGGTTGGGTAGCCTGGAGGCAAGAGCGGAGACATTGCTGACAGTGCTACACGACACCTTCCACCAGGAAGGAGAAAGAAAAGAGATCGGGAGAATGGAGGAGAAAGCGCATTCCATCCTAAGCGCAATTAGACAGATAGTGAGTAAGAAGTACGAAATGGAAGAAGGGTATGAAGTGAGAGAGTTGAAAGCGGCACAGGAAAATAAGTTAATGGGAAAGATCATGAGTAAAAATATGCATAAGATTATTTTCGAGAGGGACGAAAATAATCAGATAGACCTAAAATCCTCGGCGGCCTGGCTGAAGCAGGCCTACCTCTCACCGAAGGAGGAGGGTAGCCTGTCGAAGCTCCAGGACCGAAATGTGTACAGCAAAGTTAAGAATTGCCAGAGATGTGGAGGAAAGAAAAGGTGGACGGTAGATCACGTGGCCACGCACTGTGGTGCGCTGCTCCATGTTGACTACGTCCGTAGGCATAATGAGATTATTAGGTATCTACACCACCAGATAGCCAAGAGATATGGCCTGGCGGGTAAGAGGTTGAAAGGACACCGAGTGCAAGGTGTGATCCAGAATGAAAGAGTAAAGATAAGAACGGACCTGCCTGTGGTGTCTGACGCCCAGGTAGAGTTTAACAGACCGGACTTGATAATCCAAGACAAGGTGGCCAAGGTCATGTGGGTAGTGGAGGTGGGGGTGACGAATAGGGCGGCCCTACCCAAGACCGAGGTCACCAAGTCGAGGAAGTATGAACTGTTAGCGGGAGAATTGAGGAGCCAACACCCCGACTATACCGTCACCATAGTCCCGGTGGTGTTGGCTTGGGACGGAACAGTCACCAAGCACTGCTTACGACATCTGAGAGTGCTGCACATGGAGGAAAGAGATCTGGCGAGACTGCAGGTGATAGTGCTAAAGCGGACTCTGGACATGGTGCGAGGTGACTTGTTCGAGTCAGAAGTGTGGAAGGATGCGACGAAAGAGGGAGGAGTGGAAGAAGGGTGCGACGAGAGCGGAGCGAAAGGGAACGAAAGAAGAGACGAGAGCGGAGTGCGAGGGAGAGAAAGGCGAGACGAGAGTGGAGAGCCAGGGAGTGAGAGACGAGAGGAGAGCAAGACGAAAGGAGCGGAAGGAGGAAGCCTTGAGCCGACCGCCTCTTCTTCCCTGAGTGCCAGGATAGAAGAAAGATACCAGAGGTACACCCACCCTCCAAAAGCAACAACATCAGCTGAGGGAGGTACCGACCTGACGACATCGAATCCAGAGCCTGTGTATGCGGAAACTAAAACCGACAACAGTAAATCAAACGCTGCACAGAGGATGGAGGAGACAAAAAATAACGAGGAAGGAGAACAACCAAGTCCTAACGAGGACGATGAAGACAAAACCGAGGATGGAGGACAACCAAGTCCTAACGAGGACGATGGAGACAAAACCGAGGATGGAGAACAACCAGGTCCTAACGAGGACGATGGAGACAAAACCGAGGATGGAGGACAACCAGGTCCTAACGAGGACGACGTAGTCAACGGGAATGGAGGTCAGAGGACGAAGAGCCTGGGTGTGATACGCAACAGGCCACCCGTACTGCCCAGGAGTTAGGGAAAAGTTTTCTCTTTTCTTTTTTTCTTTTTCTTTTTTTTTTTTTGTTGTTACGTAATAACGCAATGTAAAATATGAAAGAACAATCGTTTCAAAATAAAAGTATTCAAAAACCAACCTAACCTAACCTAACCTAACCTAACCTAACCAACCAACCAACCAACCTAACCTAACCTAACCAACCAACCAACCTAACCTAACCAACCTAACCTAACCAACCTAACCAACCTAACCAACCTAACCTAACCTAACCAACCTAACCTAACCAACCAACCTAACCTAACCAACCTAACCTAACCTAACCAACCTAACCTAACCAACCTAACCTAACCAACCTAACCCAACCTAACCTAACCAACCTAACCAACCTAACCAACCTAACCTAACCAACCTAACCAACCTAACCTAACCTAACCTAACCTAACCAACCTAACCAACCTAACCTAACCTAACCTAACCTAACCAACCTAACCTAACCTAACCAACCTAACCTAACCTAACCAACCAACCTAACCAACCTAACCTAACCTAACCAACCTAACCTAACCTAACCTAACCAACCTAACCTAACCTAACCTAACCTAACCTAGTTGCGTTCTTGCCTCCGACGAGTGAAGACGTATGCGAGTGAGCTCCTCAGCAAACTCAAAACGTAAACAAAATAAAGTGTCGGTGTCTGTAATACCCAAACTATCAACGATACAAACAACAAAACCAGACATCCGGACCACCACTCCGAGGAGACAACATGGGCAGCGACGGGGAGCCGAGGGGCCAGGAATCCAATGACCAGAGTCCAGGAGCAAATGGGAAGAAGAGGCGTCGACAAAGGTATGTGACTTGCAAGATTCGAGCGAGAAGAAGTGAGAGCAAGAAGACGAGAGAAAGAGAGAGTGAGGCCAGAGAGAAGATGAGTGAAAGGATAGAGAGTGAGGGAGCGAGCGTTGAGGTGAGGAGCGAGAGGAGCCCAGAGAAGGAGTGCAAGGAGTCAAGAAAAGAGAGAGGAGTAGAAGAAAGAGAAGTGCGAGAGAACGAGAGCCGAGTGAGCGAGGAAGATGGGAGCAAGGAAGAATGTCAAGAGAAGAGGAGTGAGAAGAATGAGGTGAGAAAGAGAATGCTTAGGAGCGCCAGGATTAAGAATCCGACTCCCAAAGCTAGTAAGAAAGCTGAGAGAGGAGGAAAAACAACAACAAAGAGGAAAACGACGGTTGGAAAAAATAAAAGCACTACAGAAGTAGGGACTAGCCTTACCAAAGTAGTCAAAAATAACGAACAAATTTCACAGCGAGAGACAAGACAGGCAGTGAGAGAAAGAAGTGAGAGTGAGAGACAGGCACAGGAGGAAGCACGTAGAGAAGCAGAGAAAGTGACAGGCAGTGCACAAAATATAACAACAAAGTGTGAACTAGGAAGTGCATGTCTGAGCGCCCGCAGCGAGGAGAGTAAAGAAAGTGAGCAAGTGAGAGTGAGCAGTGCAGAGCGGCACCACTGCAGAGAAGAGAGCGAAGGGAAGGAGAGAGTCAGTGGAGAGAGTGCAGTGAGAGAAAGAGACAGTGCAGGAAGCGCAGAGAGAAACAGAGAGAGTGCAGTGAGAGGAAAAGTCAGTGAGCAGAAGGTAGTGAGAGAAAAATCGAGTGAAGAAGAAAGAGAGAGGGATAGTCAAAACAACAACATTCAAGTCAGCCAGCGGGGAGAGAGAGCAAGGAGAAGGGGGAAAGAAAGAAGAGTTGAAATGAGTGAGGCAGAGAGTGAAGGCGAGAGCGAAGGTGAAATAGGAGATGACCCCGACTGGACAGTAGAGGAGAGTGAAATCAAAACACCAAATGTGACCAAAAGACATAGCCTTGCGAACCAAGCTCGTAAAGTGCTAGGAGAGACAACAAGTGAGGAGAGTGAGAGTGAGGAGGACAACAACGAGAGAGAGATAGAAGAGAGTGAAACAGCAGAGTTAGGCGAGATGAGAGAGAACAGACAAAAAACACCAACAACAACAACGACAATAACACCGATAACAACAACAACAGCGAGTCAAAACAAAGTAGGCCAGAGTACTCAGATGAGCAGTCAAAGTAGCCAGGGTAGTAGCCAGAGTAGGAAGAGCGAATTTAGAATATATCTAGAAAAACTCTCTGAGCACCTGAGCGAAAGAGCGTGGATGAGAAAGGTGATCGAAGTAGTGCAAGTGAGATACAACGGGAGAATACCTCGAGGAGGGCTTGAGGAAATGGCTGAAATGTTAAGGAGAGTGAAAGGAGTGAGTAGAAGTGAGAAAGAGTTAAAAACCATGTACCACTATGTAAAGAGAATTCCGGTTGACACCGACAAGGATGCAGAGAGAGCAGAAGAAGCGAGAGGAGTGCAGAAAGGTAGAAAGAAGTCACCGGAAAGAGAGAAAGAAACAGCAGAGAGAGACTATGAGGAAATCGACAATTCAGAACAAAATAGTGATAGAGCGGGAGAAAGATTCCTAATAGTCAATCCTAAGCTGTTTAGCCAGGCTAGGGAAGCGCTCAAAACTAGCATAGCCAAGTACTGTGTCGAGAGAGAGGAAAAAGGGCACACCCCTAAGGTAGCTAGGGACCAGGTAAACAGTCTGTTGGTTGAATACCTAAACGAGTTGGTCAAAAGGGAAGGAGAGAAGGTAGAGTCACTGAGTGATCTGAATGATTTGTATTTTGCTGTCCAAAGTGCATATCACCAGGTTGCTCAGGGGACGGGGAAAAAAGAACCTAGCAAGTGGAAGGAAAACATCCAGAGGAAGGTAGATAAGTTCAAGGAACAGCTAGCTAGTGCGAGAGAGTGGAACGGAAAGGGGAAGCCTCCAAAGCACATCAAGATCGCGTGCAGTGAGAACGGAGTGCATAGTAACTCGGACAAGTTAACTGAGGTCGTAGCAGGACTGGAGGAGAAGGTAAGCATGTACGAGAAGAAGTTGAGATTGGCGGAGGGTAGGAAAGAGATGAGGAGAACAAATCGGATGTTCGAGTGCTACAGACCGAGGTTTTACAGGCAGCTAGAAGGAGGGGTGAGTGAGATAAACGAAAAGCTAGACAGAGATGAGACGAGAGAGTTCTGGCAAAACCTGTGGAAGAGGGATGAGAGGGAGAAAGAATTCAGCTTTTTAATAGAGAGAATAGAAGAGTGTGAGAGAACCCCAGAGTGGAGTGAGGAAGTATTAGCCGCGAGGATAGAGAGAGAGTTGAGGTACACCCCTAACTGGAAGGCGCCAGGTCCAGATGGTGTTCATTTCTTTTTCATCAAAAGGATGACCCATTTGTGGCCTCGGCTAATCCAACTAGTCAGTGAAGCAATTAGAGACCCCAGCAAAATCGGGGAGGAGTTGTACCAAGGCGTGACATATCTTATTCCGAAGGTAGACAACGCGATGAAGCCGGAGCAGCTCAGGCCCATAACCTGCCTGTCCGTCTTGTACAAGTTGGTTTCCAAAGTGATGACCGGGATGATGAGGGAAGTGGTGGAAGTGAATGGTGTGCTTTCGGTAAACCAATTTGGCACAAGGCGACAGGTCCAGGGGGCAAAGGAAATGTTCTTGATCAATCGAGCGTTGGGTGAGGCCCATGACTTTGAGCTCAAGTCCGCTTGGCTCGATGTTCGGAAGGCGTACGACTCGGTAGATCATAGATACATCCTTGAGTTGCTAGGAAAGCTGAGCATGCCGAGGAATATGATATGTTTCGTCGAGCGAATACTAGATAAGCAGATAACATCCCTGCGAGTAAATGGGAAAGAGATCGGACAGGCCAAAATAGAGAAGGGCATACTTCAGGGTGACTCCATGTCTCCTCTGTTGTTTGTCCTATCTATGGAGGCCATGAGCCGGGTACTGAATGAGAGGAGCGAGATGGTAGAAGTAGGGGAACTGGCACGGAATCATCTGATATTTATCGATGACGTGAAACTAATTGCTAAAACCGAGAAAGAGCTGGAACATTTAGGGAGAACCGCGAGAGAGTGTTTAGGAGGAATGGGGCTTGAGCTAAACCTAGCCAAGACAGCCAACAACATCGGCACCCCAGAAGCAGTAGGAGACCTAGTAGGGCCAGGTGGGTATAAATACCTAGGAATATGGGAAGACAAGGAAGGCAGAACATCAGCCAGGAATAAAGAGGTGGTAACAGAAAAGGTGATAGATAGAGTGAGAAAGCTGGTGGATACGAGTTTATCGTCCAAGAACTTGTTCTCGGCGATAAATGAGTTTGCCCTGGCGGCATCCAACTATCAGATCGGAATCTTGGACTTTAACCTCCAGGATTTCGAGAAGATAGATTGCGATGTCCGCAGAATACTCGGTGAGAAAAAGGTGGTAAGGGCTGCGGCCAACGTAGAGAGACTGTACCTCCCGAGGAAAAAACAGGGTAGGGGGTTGGGTAGCCTGGAGGCAAGAGCGGAGACATTGCTGACAGTGCTACACGACACCTTCCACCAGGAAGGAGAAAGAAAAGAGATTGGGAGAATGGAGGAGAAAGCGCATTCCATCCTAAGCGCAATTAGACAGATAGTGAGCAAGAAGTACGAAATGGAAGAAGGGTATGAAGTGAGAGAACTGAAAGCGGCACAGGAAGAGAAATTAATGGGAAAGATCAGGAATAAGAATATGCACAAGATTATTTTCGAGAGGGACGAAAATAATCAGATAGACCTAAAATCCTCGGCGGCCTGGCTGAAGCAGGCCTACCTCTCACCGAAGGAGGAGGGTAGCCTGTCGAAGCTTCAGGACCGAAATGTGTACAGCAAGGTAAAGAATTGCCAGAGATGTGGAGGAAAGAAAAGGTGGACGGTAGATCACGTGGCCACGCACTGTGGTGCGCTGCTCCATGTTGACTACGTCCGTAGGCATAATGAGATTATTAGGTATCTACACCACCAGATAGCCAAGAGATACGGCCTGGCGGGTAAAAGGCTGAAAGGACACCGAGTGCAAGGTGTGATCCAGAATGAAAGAGTGAAGATAAGAACGGACCTGCCTGTGGTGTCTGACGCCCAGGTAGAGTTTAACAGACCGGACTTGATAATCCAAGACAAGGTGGCCAAGGTCATGTGGGTAGTGGAGGTGGGGGTGACGAATAGGGCGGCCCTACCCAAAACCGAGGTCACCAAGTCAAGGAAGTATGAACTGTTAGCGGGAGAATTGAGGAGCCAACACCCCGACTATACCGTCACCATAGTCCCGGTGGTGTTGGCTTGGGACGGAACAGTCACCAAGCACTGCTTACGACATCTGAAAGTGCTGCACATGGAGGAAAGGGATCTGGCGAGACTGCAGGTGATAGTGCTAAAGCGGACCCTGGACATGGTGCGAGGTGACTTGTTCGAGTCAGAAGTGTGGAAGGATGCGACGAAAGAGGGAGGAGTGGAAGAAAGGTGCGACGAGAGCGGAGCGAAAGGGAACGAAAGAAGAGACGAGAGCGGAGAGCAAGGGAGTGAGAGACGAGACGAGAGCAAGACGAGAGGAGCGGAAGGAGGAAGCCTTGAGCCGACCGCCTCTTCTTCCCTGAGTGCCAGGATAGAAGAAAGATACCAGAGGTACACCCACCCTCCAAAAGCAACAACATCAGCTGAGGGAGGTACCGACCTGACGACATCGAATCCAGAGCCTGTGTATGCGGAAACTAAAACCGACAACAGTAAATCAAACGCTGCACAGAGGATGGAGGAGACAAAAAATAACGAGGATGGAGGACAACCAAGTCCTAACGAGGACGATGGAGACAAAACCGAGGATGGAGAACAACCAGGTCCTAACGAGGACGATGGAGACAAAACCGAGGATGGAGGACAACCAGGTCCTAACGAGGACGACGTAGTCAACGGGAATGGAGGTCAGAGGACGAAGAGCCTGGGTGTGATACGCAACAGGCCACCCGTACTGCCCAGGAGTTAGGGAAAAGTTTTCTCTTTTCTTTTTTTTCTTTTTCTTTTTTTTTTGTTGTTACGTAATAACGCAATGTA
>CAJUYD010000076.1:11903-42736 GCA_910591665.1 Ectemnius continuus
CCTAACCAACCTAACCAACCTAACCTAACCTAACCTAACCTAACCTAACCTAACCAACCTAACCTAACCTAACCTAACCTAACCAACCTAACCTAACCAACCTAACCTAACCAACCTAACCTAACCAAAATATGTTGAAGAGGCACGGTAGATTCAAAATATGTCAAAGAGACACGGTAGATTTAAAATATGTTGAAGAGGCACGGTAGATTTACATTATGCAGTGAAAACAATTTGCAGTGAAAACAACTTGCAGTGAAAACAACTTGCAGTTAAAACAACTTGCAGTGAAAACAATTTGCAGTGAAGACAACTTGCAGTGAAAACAATTTGCAGTGAAAACAATTTGCAGTGAAAACAACTTGCAGTAAAAACAATTTGCAGTGAAGACAACTTGCAGTGAAAACAATTTGCAGTGAAAACATTTTGCAGTGAAGACAACTTGCAGTGAAAACAATTTGCAGTGAAAACATTTTGCAGTGAAAACAATTTGCAGTGAAGACAATTTGCAGTGAAACAATTTGCAGTAAAAACAACTAACAAAAAATCTTGTAAAAAAGAAGAATCAAAGAAGAAGAGATTGACTGAAAGGGAGAACTCTACAAGAGTAAGGAAGAGAGAGTAAACACTGTTTTAGCAAGCAAAATAAAATGTCCATGTGTTGTGTAAGGCAGAGTAACCTATTTTTGTTATTTTGTTTATTTATTTGAAATTTTTATTCTATTTAATTTAATATATTTTTAAGTTAGTTATTTTATTGTATAATTTGATATTTGCAGAGTTGACTGTGTAGTTTAGTGGAATATATTGTAGACTCAGCGTTCGAGTTTGTTGACTTAATTTCAAGACTTTCAGTTTTTTATATTTTAAATATTTTATATTTATGGAAAGTGGCTTGTAAGCTTCTCTTTACATACTTTAGTGATATTGGGTTCTTTATAGTGTTAATTAATACTTTATTATAAAAAAATAGTATTTTATATTAAATCTAACGGGTGACTACTAAGCATTTATAGAGTGTTATGTGTATTGTTAAAAATTCTAAGTGCCTTTTTGATATCTTTAGAAATACCGTGCCTTTTCAACATTTTTGAATCTACTGTGCTCTTTCGATATCTTTAAAACTGCAGTGTTTTTTTGATTTAATTGGATTGGGTTGGGTTTAATTCAGTTAGGTTGGGTTTGATTGAATCAAATTGGGTCATTTATAGTCAAGTTGGATTTGGTTGAGTCAAATTAAGTTTAGTTAGATTAGGTTGGGTTTAGTCAAGCCAGACTGGGTCTAGTAAAGTCAAGTTGGGTTTAGTTAAGTCAGGTTAAGTTTAGTTAAGTCAAGTTGGGTTAGTTAAATTAAAAAGGGTTAGGTGTCGTTAAGTCAAGTCAGGTTGGGTTTGATTGGTTAGGCTAGGTTAGTTAAATTAAATTGGGTCAGGTTAAGTTAAGTCAAGCCAGGTTGGGTTAAGTCAAGTTAAATTGGATCAGGTTGAGTTGGATTGAGTCAGTTTAGATTGGGTTAAATTAGGTTTGATTAGGTTGAGTTGGGTCAGATTTGGTTAATTAGATTCGGTTAAATCAGGTTGAATTAGTTAGATTGAATTGGGTTAAGTTGGGTTAGTTAGACTGGATTATGGCAGATTGAGTCGGGTCAGGTTGAGTTTAGTTGGATTAGGTCAAGTTGGGTCAGGTAGAATCCGGTTTGATCAGGTTTGGTTAGCTTAAGTCAGGCTGAGTTAGCTTAAGTCAAGTTGGGTCAAGTTGGGTCAGGTTAAATTTAGTTAAGTCAGGTTAGGTTTAGTCAAAACAGGTTGGGTCAGGTTAAGTTTAGTCAAGTCGGGTTGAGTTAAATCAAGCCAGGTTAGGTTTACTTAAGCCAAGTTTGATTTACTCAAGCTAGGTTGGGTTTATTCAAGCCAGGTTAGGTTTACTTAAACTAAGTTAGGTTTGGTTTAGTCGGGTTAAGTTAGTTAGATTAGGTTAAGTCAAGTTGGATTTTGTTTGGTCAGGTCGGGTTAGGTTAGTCAGATTAGGTTAAGTTAGGTTGGGTCAGTATTGGTTTAAACAAGTCAGGTTGGGTTTAGTCAAGTCAAGTTAAGTTCAGTCAAGCCAGGTTAGGTTTACTTAAGCCAGGTTATGTTTATTTAAGCCAAGTTGAGTTTACTCAAGCCAGGTTAAATTTTTTTAAACCAGGTTGGGTTTGATTTAATCAGGTTGAGTTTATTAAAGCCAGGTTGAGTTTATTAAAGCCAGGTTGAGTTTGGTTTAATCAGGTTGGGTCAAGTTAAATCAAGTTGGATTTGGTTCAGTCAGGTTAAGTCAGGTTGGGTTAGGTTGAGTCAAAAAAAATCAGTTTGGGTTTAAACAAGTCAGGTTGGGTTTAGTCAAATCAGGTTTGGTTTAATCAAGTCAGGTTAAGTTTAGTCTAGACAGGTTGGGTCAGGTTAAGTTTAGTCAAGCCTGGTTAAGTTTGTTTAAGCTTGGTTAAGTTTAGTCGTGGCAGGTTAAATTTGATTGGGTCAGGTTGAATTTAAATATGTCAAATTGAGTCAGGTTAGGTTTAATTAAGTTAGGTTGGGTTTAGTTAGATTAAGTTGGGTCAGATTGGGTTTAGTAAAGCCAGGTTAAGTTTGGTTTAATCAGGTTAGATCAGGTTAAATCAGGTTGGGTCAGGTTAAGTCAGATTGGGTCAAGTTGGGTCAAGTTAAATCAAGTTGAGTCAGGTTAGGTTTAGTAAAGCTAGGCTGGGTCAGATTTTGTCAGGTTGAGTCAGATTAAATTTAGTTTTTGAAATAATTTTATTTTAGTTTTTAAGTAATTTAAAACTACAGGTTAGATTTGTTATATTGGCATTGAACATTTGTTTTCACAGGGAGGTCGCTTTTGAACAACATTTTACTGTTGCAAACAACTGGCTGAACAAAGTGTCTTTTAATCCGCTTACTGGATGCCAAGCCGTATTTTACAGATAATTTGTGATGTATGTAGCGAACAACCTCATTGTGCTTTTTTATATAGTTGATGTGCAGCAGGGATCCACAATGAGTTGCCACATGTTCCACACTTTATTTATTTTTGCGACATTTTTTGCAGATTTGGATGGTACTAAAGATATTTTTGTTTTGTAGCTTTGCCAAGAATTTTTTTTTCTAGTGATAGCAGTGCTTTTTAAAGCCACATAGATGATGTTTTTATGTCGATGTTTTTTTCTTGAGAGTTGTCTTATTGATTTTAATGGGAGGAAAAGGTAGTCAATTAGTTTTAATAGAAAATTAAAGTATTTCATTGATTTCAATGAGAAAAGAGGGTAATTTCTACTGATTTCAATAGGAAAAAAGTATTATATTGAAGAAACCCGGTAGATTAAGTAAATGTCAAAGAGGCACGGTAGATGTACATTATGTCGAAGAGGCACGGTAGATTCAAAATATGTTGAAGAGGCACGGTAGATTTACATTATGCAGTGAAAACAATTTGCAGTGAAAACAATTTGCAGTGAAGACAATTTGCAGTGAAGACAACTTGCAGTGAAAACAATTTGCAGTGAAGACAACTTGCAGTGAAAACAATATGCAGTGAAGACAACTTGCAGTGAAAACAATTTGCAGTGAAAACAATTTGCAGTGAAAACAATTTGCAGTGAAAACAACTTGCAGTGAAGATAACTTGCAATGAAAACAATTTGCAGTGAAAACAATTTGCAGTAAAGACAACTAGCAAAAAATTTTGTAATAAAGAAGAATCAAAGAAGAAGAGATTGACTGAAAGGGAGAACTTTACCAAAGGAAAGTAATTGTAAAAAGAAAAATAAGGAAGAGAGAATGAACATTGTTTTAGCAAGCAAAATAAAATGTCTATGTGTTGTGTAAGGCAGAGTAGCCTACTTTTGTTATTTTGTTTATTTATTTGAAATTTTTATTCAATTTAATTTAATATATTTTTAAGTTGGTTATTTTATTGTATAATTTGATATTTGCAGAGTTGACTGTGTAGTTTAGTGGAATATATTGTAGACTCAGCGTTCGAGTTTGTTGACCTAATTTCAAGACTTTCAGTTTTTTATATTTTAAGGATTTTATATTTATGGAGAGTGGCTTGTAAGCTTCTCTTTACATACTTTAGTGATATTGGGTTCTTTATAGTGTAATTAGTACTTTATTATTAGAAACTAGTTTTTTAACTGGTGACTGCTAAACATTTATAGGGTATTAAATGTATTTTTAAAGATTCTAAGTGTTTAATAGGGTTATTGTGCTGTTATTTGGTTAGTAGTTTAGTTATAATAAGTTGGAACGCTTTTATTTATAGACACTTGTTGAGCAGTTTGTAGCTGTTTTTAGGGAGTTAAGGTTAGTTTGGAACGAGTTTTGAACGAACTAAAGCAGAATTTAACAGCTGGGATACTCAATTAACAGTTACAATGGGGGCAGATCAGGTTAGATTAGATTGGTTAGGTTTTTAAAATCTCTTTATTATTTTTATATTTTTAAAGTAGTTTTACAAGTTGCGTAAATAAATTTAAATTTACATTTTTGAGTTTTTAATTTAAATAAACTCTTGGCGGTGCCCTCTATCTCTGGCTTGGATATTTTGGTTTCCAGGTTGTACTTTCTGTTGTGTTCTTCAATTCTCGCGTACAAGGAAGATGTCGGCTGCTGCTCCTTGGATTCTGTTTCAGTTACTTGTACATTGGCTACGTTTTTCGTGTTTGATTTTTTAATGTTTGACGTTAGCGTTTTTGTATTTGAAGCTGTATTATTTTCCATTGGCGTTTTCATCCATCTTTTTGTTCCTTTGATTGTCACGTCTATTTGGTGTTGTTGTTCAAGCTCGTTGCTAATGTCTTCAGTTTCTTTTTCAAAGAGATTCTCTCGGACCATATCCATTGTTCTCTTGAGTGTTATTATTTGTATCCTTCCTAAATCTCTTTCGTCTAGCGTCAGGGATTTTAAGTGTCAAATACATTGTTTTGTCACAGTGCCATTCCAGGCTAGTATCATTGGAACCACGATGACTCTGTAGTTTAGGTTGCTGGCTTCTTAGTTCCCCGGCAAGTAGTTCATACTTGCGGGTTTTAGTTACTTTGACTTTTGGTAGTGATGTTCTATTGGCGATTCCTACCTCAATTACTCAGATGTTTTTCTCTATTTTATTTGTTATTATCATATCAGGTCTGTTGTGATCCAGTTGTATATCCGAGACTGTGAGTAAATCAGTCTTGATTATGACGTTTTCATTCTCGACGACTCCTTGGACTTTGTACCCTTTTAGTCGGTTTTGTGTGAGTCTATACTTTCTGGACATTGTGTGCTGGAGATATCTCAATATTTCATTATGTCGGCGGACGTAATTCACATGCAGAAGAGCTCCGCAATGGGTCGCAATGTGGTCGACTGTCCACTGTTTTTTTCCGTCACACCGTTGGCAGTTCTTGATTTTGGAGTACACGTTGCGGTCTTAATTCACTAATATTAGAGTATTTTTCTAATAGCTAGAGTAATTTTGAATTAAATAAAAAACACTTACTTTTTCTTCTTCGTTTAATCTAAGCAGGTAATCCAATATGTTGAACACAAAACACAAAAAAAAAACAAAAACAAAAACAAAAAAAACACATTATAATTGATGGCGATGATGCAAGAACACTAAAAAGGAATAAAAAGACAATTAAAATGACAGTATAATCACTAATTAAATAAATGGTAAATAGTATCAATTCCTAAGACTAGCATTGCAACGGGCAATCCCGACAAGTACAGAGAAAGAGCACACTAAAGCAAAACGTTCGAAATTATTATCAAACCACACAAAAGAAAGCTAATAGCTTTCTCTTCTCACCTCTTTACTGCTACGTTTCTCTACACAGTAGAGAATACTACTTTCGCTGGAACAAACATTCTTTCTTTGCTCTCCATTCCTGCCTTTCTCAGTGCGCACTCTCAGTCAAAGCTAAAACAAAATGGCCGACATTAAGACAAAAAGAACTATTCTGGTAAGCAGCAAAGGATGCAGCAGAATGCACTACAAAACCAACTCAATTACATAAATCAAATACAATACTATTAAAGTATAATTTTGAAAAAGACCAATTTTAAAATTTTAAGATATTTTTCTAATAGCTGTAGTAACTTTTAAACCTTTGTACTCCCCGTTGTCTCCGCATTTGCGACACGCTTTCCTATCCCACTCAGCGCCCTTAATTCTTAGCTACTGGTTCCTACTATTGCTTATTAGGCTGGAGTCCAAAGAGTTAATCAATTTCAAAACACTTACTTTGTCTTGTCCTTGTTGTTTTTCAGCGACGATGGCGATGGCGAAACACTAAAATCAAACAATAAAAAGATAATAATTCAAATCACCATAAGAACATCAATTTAGACAAGGTTAAATAGCAATTCCTAAAAGATCAACACACAAGAAAGCAACACTCTCGGTTCATTCAGACAACAATGCAAACTTTCTCAATACT
Source organism: Ectemnius continuus (assembly GCA_910591665.1). Lineage (NCBI taxonomy): Eukaryota > Metazoa > Arthropoda > Insecta > Hymenoptera > Crabronidae > Ectemnius > Ectemnius continuus. The sequence goes on from CAJUYD010000076.1 coordinate 18,367, forward strand.
ATCAAATCAATCAAAAAACACTAGAAAATACTCAATTCTTTGCTTAGAACTAAATGTAGTTCTATTCCAAGATTAAATTTAATCAAAAGATTACTTAGAATGCTACTCAAAATCCTTAGCATAATACAGCAAACTAACTATTCTGGCTCTCACTAAAAAATATTCTAAAACATTATTTTCTGTAATCGTTCAATCAATAGACTATCGTTAATTAATTCTATACACTTAATTAATTAATCGAATAAGCAAACATCTTTGTATGACAATACAAAAGAAAAAAGGAGACACAAGATCCTAAACAATTCAAACACTCACACTAATGAAACGCAACGGACAATTCAAAAATACAGAGATAGGAACACCGACAAAAAACGTTCGAAATTTTTGGCGCTCTTTCCCTAAGCACTGGCTGTGTGAAGTTGTGAGTGTTACTGCGAGCCAGCAGCACAGCAAGACTGTGGCTTCGGCAGTGTCAGGGTTGTTAGCGCTGTAGAAGGAGGCAAAAGCGACGATCCCAAAAGTGACCGTTGTAAAAACGCAAAGAGACAGTGGGAGAAAGGGTTAGCGCTGTAGAAGGAAGGGAAAGCAACGATCCCAAAAATGACCGTTGCAAAAAACACAGTGAAAGGAAGGGTTAGCACTACGGAACAAAGGTAAAGCACAGTGGACGTAGAGAAAGAGAGACAAGCAGTGAGAAAAAGGGAAGCACTACAGCGCACTCGCAGAGAAGCAAAGCAAGTGGAGTAAGGCAGAAAGCGTTGGGATACATTCCCTCCCATACAACTGCACCCAAAAACCCTCATCCCCACTGCTAGAGATCTAATTGGCAGGTGCTTTCCTAACTATTCCAAAATTTATATCAAAAATTTCTATACATTTCCCTAGCTAATAGCTATACTAATTTTAAATCAAATCAGAAGCACTTACTTTTTCTTCATCTGGTCCAACAAGATTGATGAATACTAAAAGCAAACGATAAAAAGATAATTAGAATAACAATATAAACACTAATTAATAAATCTTAAATAGTAGTAATTCCTCAGACTAGCACATTAATAATGCAGTCAATACTACTCCAAATCCTTAGCATAAAAACCGCAGACTACTATGACCTTCACTAAGAAATAGTTTCAAATAGATTTCTCTACATAATTGTCAAGTCTATACTCTATTTAATTGATTCTATATACTCAATTAATTAATCAAATAATCACTTACCTTTTGGTGGAAATCCAAACATTGATCCGATACAATGGAAGCACTGAACAAAAGTAAAACGCAACGAACAATTCAAGAATACAGAGAGAAGCATACTCAAACAAAACGTTCGAAATCTTTGGCGCTCTTTGTCTCTAACTATTGCAAACTGGCAGCACAGCTCACAAGTGGAAACTTCTTTGTGGCTTCTTTTCATCTTTCTACTACCATTGTTCTACACAGCTTTGAATGCGCTCGTTGGAACACACACACCCTCCTACCCCATCTTCTTTCTTTCTTTGTCTTTCTAAGCACAGAGTAAAGAAGGGAGAGTTACTACGCACCTGTAGCACAGCACCCAAAAGGAAGCTTCTTTGTGGCTTCTTTCCTTCTTTCTACTACCATTGTTCTACACAGCTTTGAATGCGCTCGTTGGAACACACACACCCTCCTACCCCATCTTCTTTCTTTCTTTGTCTTTCTAAGCACAGAGTAAAGAAGGGAGAGTTACTACGCACCTGTAGCACAGCACCCAAAAGGAAGCTTCTTTGTGGCTTCTTTCCTTCTTTCTACTACCATTGTTCTACACAGCTTTGAATGCGCTCGTTGGAACACACACACCCTCCTACCCCATCTTCTTTCTTTCTTTGTCTTTCTAAGCACAGAGTAAAGAAGGGAGAGTTACTACGCACCTGTATCACAGCACTCAAAAGGAAGCTTCTTTGTGGCTTCTTTCCTTCTTTCTACTACCATTGTTCTACACAGCTTTGAATGCGCTCGTTGGAACACACACACCCTCCTACCCCATCTTCTTTCTTTCTAAGCACAGAGTTTAGCAGTCAGAGCTACTACGCACCTGTAGCACAGCACCCAAAAGGAAGCTTCTTTGTGGCTTCTTTCCTTCTTTCTACTACCATTGTTCTACACAGCTTTGAATGCGCTCGTTGGAACACACACACCCTCCTACCCCACTTTCTTTCTTTCATTGTCTTTCTAAGCACAGAGTTTAGCAGTCAGAGCTACTACGCACCTGTAGCACAGCACCCAAAAGGAAGCTTCTTTGTAGCTTCTTTCCTTCTATCTACTAGCATTCTTCTACACAGCTATGAATACGCTCGTTGGAACACACACACCCTCCTACCCCACTTTCTTTCTTTCATTGTCTTTCTAAGCACAGAGTTTAGCAGTCAGAGCTACTACGCACCTGTAGCACAGCACCCAAAAGGAAGCTTCTTTGTAGCTTCTTTCCTTCTATCTACTAGCATTCTTCTACACAGCTATGAATACGCTCGTTGGAACACACACAGCCTCCTACCCCATCTTCTTTCTTTCTAAGCACAGAGTTTAGCAGTCAGAGCTACTACGCACCTGTAGCACAGCACCCAAAAGGAAGCTTCTTTGTGGCTTCTTTCCTTCTATCTACTAGCATTCTTCTACACAGCTATGAATACGCTCGTTGGAACACACACAGCCTCCTACCCCATCTTCTTTCTTTCTAAGCACAGAGTAAAGCAGTCAGAGCTACTACGCACCTTTAGCACAGCACCCAAAAGAAAGCTACCAGTCATCTCCTCTTTTCTCTTTACTGCTACCCTTTTACAACAGCCCGCCTTAATCTAAAAGTATTCTTGTAGTGCGCAAGTGCCCATCGAATGCCCTGTGAGAAAGTTCGGCGCCTAAACCTTCGGGCTTGCAGAAGGTAACCACTGCACTAATCATCGTTGTTGAAAGCGTTACCACTGTAGCCATTCAATCCATTTATACCTTTCGACGATTATTTTTCAAACAAACCTATTTAAATCAACCAAATTATAATCCCATTTCAAGCTTACTTTCGCCAGTCGATCATTTTTCCCAAGGCAATGCTTTATCTCATTCGTTACCTTAAACGCTGGACGATCGAGAAGCCAGCCAAACGCAAACTCACATCAATGTCTTCGATGCCCTTCACACCATATTCAATTCCATTCTTCAAGCTATAATTAAACCATTGTATCATCAAAGAGTTCATCAATTACATTTTGCTCAAGAACTGCTCAAGAACTAAAGGCAATCTTTAAGTAAGGGATCAATTTATTGTCATTCAACTTTCATTTACCAACTTTTTTTTATTATTTTTAGCCATCGAACAATGATCGATTGACGGGCCGCAAGGTTACTATCACCAACGTTCTACTAAGAACACTGAGGAGCTGTTAAAGATTGTCAAATTTTGGTTTCGCATCTATTGCAAGATACCCAACGTAAGTTTGTTAATTGTTTATATTCTTTGTTAAATTTATTCATCTTTTTCCAGATGATTCATTGGCGACTACCACAAGAGGTTCACCAAGCTTTACTCAAATTCTTTAAAAGGCATTTCAATTAGTAATCAACAGCTCGCAAGCCATTACGATTGATTCTGGTATCGCTTTCTGATAGCAATCGATGAAATGTCAATGTCATTTGATTTCTCATTTCACAAAACTGTTACAATGCCTCCGTCTTGTGGACAGCTTGTTATGATCCATATGTACGGAAGCCGCCTGCAAAGTGTTCACCTTTCTATATCCTATCCACCAGAGGAAAAGATTGGTTTCTTAACCAAAGACCGTTTTGGATTAATGTGCTCGTTGCATATTCAATAAAATTACCATCAACCCGTTCTATACAACACAATTGTCTAACGACTAGGTAAAGACATTTGAAGATCACATCCTTGTCACCACCATGCGTGGCCTATCGTATATGATCAATGAATTGATATGCTACTACCTCCAGGCAGAATGAATCGATCCAAAACTTCAAGCCAAAGCTCTTGGCATGTTTTTCAAATATCTTTTTGCGTATTGATAGCAAATTTTGTCAATCTCAAGTCCAATACATCAACCCAAAGTGATGGAAGAGTCATCAACAGCGGACAATGTTCAAGTTCTTATGGATAATGACGATAAAGGCAAGCAACAATTGACCGCCAAGAAAAAGAAAAAAAAGAAGAAAAAGTTGACAAGAGATTCCACAGATCATTGGTGATAAGACTGCCTCTATTACTTTTGATTACCATTGGCTACCTCTAACGAATACTATGATTATGTACTACAACCTGGTGTCAAACTATTGTTGCATTCTAATCCATTCTGGGCTCTTTCAGCCTATCAGATGTTGGCCATCCTGGTGGGATGTCGTCTTTGGAAGCAAGCTATTCTCATATCCACAGGTTCAACGTGTCCACTGATGACTCGACTTTAAGTTTGTGTCTCTATCTTACTGTTTTATTCTTTGGTTATATAATGCTTTCTTCTTAGGTCACCACCGGAGGTTCTTGGATTCTTTTGATCTAATTCATCTTGGCCCCTTCTGTCATTTGTGGGAAATAATATAGATATTAATTCACTGATCACTGCTGCCATCTGGTAGAGTTGTTTTGAACTTTATTTTGCAACAGTTTTACAACATATTGATAGATGGCAGCACTAGTTATAATTGAGTTTATATTATAATCGATGCTGATTGGCTGCGAACATCTGGCTGGGGCCAATATTCGTGCCTGTGTTGTAACTTGTGGGCATTCGATTGAGCATTAGATTTGTGGAACACTTCAATGCTTATTTTCTCATCTAGCAGTTTGTATTTGTCGCTGAGACTTTGCATGTAGTCAAATTTTTGAAGATATGCAAAGTAGATTGGACAGCAATCGATTGTTGAAACTTTGCAATGAATTGCAAATGAAATGTAAGTTTCTCAAGCAGTAAGAATCAATCAAACCAAGTGTTAATTATTATTATTCTTATTATTTCTTCAATCAACAAGTACACTGGATATGTTTTTCAGCACTGACTTTCTACTTTTCTCGCTTTATTGCTGTCTTCTTTGTGATAGATGGTTACTTTGCCGAGACGATAATGGAGAAGGTGTTCGAAAGGATCGATTCAGCCGATTTTCAGGCATCTAGCGTTAAGGTGCTTACCACTTATGCTGAGAAGAAGGTGAACAATGTAGCACACAGTTCTTCGATTAATGACTTGCAATCATCGATTGATTATATCTAATTGTGATCACACGCTAATTTAAGAGTTGATTAACTTAGGACTTAAACTCCTTTTTCGCGTGCTAGCCTTCAACGAGTGAAGACGTGTCTATGTGTGCTCTCCAAACCACTAACAAAATCTTCAACACCTCTTTCGACTATGCTAACTATTTGATTCTTTCTCTCTCACTCACTTTTTGTACGAAAATAATAAAATGATGATGGTGGTGGTGTGATTATGTTGATGGTGACGGGGGAAACAAAATCATTTCCAAGAATATAAGTAGTACATCCGAGAGCTTAGCAGTTAGTGAATGACTCAGGCGAGAGGAAAGAGGCCAACGACAAGTGAGTAAAGTTTCTATTATGTCAATTATTAATTGGAAGACAAACAATCGAATCAACATTTTCTTTCTTTCATTCTCTTATCATGTCAATTCAATATTTCCTCTAACATTTATGAATTTTATACTCTATAATTAAGCATTTGATTAGGATAATAAGGAATCGTTTTTTGTTTTATATAAGCAAAAAAATTTGTTTGAAGAAGGAAAGAATGAATTGTCTGTAAGTTTGCATCTCTGTTTTACTTTTTTGATTGTATAATGCATTCCTCTTAGGTCACCACAGGAGGTTCTTGGATTCTTTGGATGTAATTCATCCTGGTGCCCCTTCCATCATGTTGGAAATAATATAAATATTAATTTGTTAATCACTGCTGTCATCTAGTAGAGGTGTTCTGAACTTCAATTTGCACCAGTCATACAACATGTTGATAGATGGCAGCACTGGTTACATTTAAGTTTATTAAACATTCGATGCTGATTGGCTGCGAACATCTGTGGCCAGTATTCGTGCCTGTGTTGTAAGTTGGGGGCATTCGATCTCAAACGTTCGATGGAACACTTCATTGCTTGTCTTCTCATCTAGCAGTTTGTATTAGGAGATGAGACTTTGGGTGTAGTCAAATTTGAGAAGGTATGCAAAGAGTTGAATGAACAACTAACGGAAGCAGAGTTGAGATTGGACAGCAATCGATTGTCTATTGTAATCGATAATTGTCAAAACTAAGCTGCGTCGAGCCATGTAGAATTGCAATGAGTTGGAAAAGAAATGTAAGTTTTTCAAATGGAATCAATCAAACCAATTGCTAACTATTATTATTCGTTTTATTTCTTCAGCCAACAACTACATTAAGTGGCACCTGTTACCTTAGACACTTATGAATATGTTCTTCAGCACTGACTTTATACATTTTTCTCGCTTGTTTTTATTGCTGTCTTCTTTGTTAATCAAGAAAAATGTCAATTAAATAAAATATAAATAAAATAATTAAATAAACTTTGCCAGAGTATGAAGCCCAAAAAGCCAAGTCTATTTTAAAGTAGGAGAGATAGGAAGCGAACGAAAGAAAGAGAGAGAAAGAGAATTTTAAAAGCAGCCAATCAAAGGCTTCCTAATTTCGAATGCTGGAAGCAACCAATCAGAGGCCTCTTAGTTTCGAATGCTTGAAGCAGCCAATCAAAAGCTTCAATTCAAATTTTGGCAAGTAGCCAATCAAAGGCCAGCTAATTTCGAATGCTTGAAGCAGCCAATCAGAGGCCTCAATTCAAATTTTGGCAAGTAGCCAATCAAAGGCCAGCTAATTTCGAATGCTTGAAGCAGCCAATCAGAGGCCTCAATTCAAATTTTGGCAAGTAGCCAATCAAAGGCCAGCTAATTTCGAATACTGAAAGCAGCCAATCAGAAGGCTTCTAATTCCTTTTCAAAACAGAAATATTTATTGAAAATTTTGGAAAGTTTTTGTTACAATAATTAGCAATCACAAAGAAATATTGCGACAAATAAGTCGACAGTCTGCAGATTGTTTTCTTTTGTTTCAATTGTTTAATTGTTTAGTGACAATCACCATAGACAAATATTGAATGTAAAACTCAACAAACGAGTTTATATAAGCTGGCATTGAATGGTGACTGAAACTCCTGGTCCGGTAGCTAAGCACTCGATTTTCATCAGATTGATGGATAGCTTCTTGAACGATCGATTGTCTATTATAATTGATAATTATGAAAACTATGCTATCTCGAGTCATTTAGAATTACAATGAATTGTAGAAATGTAAGTTTCTCAAATGGAATCACTCAAGCCAATTGCTAACTATTATTATTATTATTATTTCTCAATTTGCCAACAAGTACCTTAAATGCGATCTATTACCTTTGAGATTTATGGACCTTTGAAGCTTATGTTCTAATAATGTAGAATGTAGCACATGTTTTTCGATTTATGACTTGCAATTCTCGATTGATTATATTTAATTGTGATCACACAGGAGTTAATTAACAAACCTCCTTTTTGCGTTCTAACTTTCAACAAGTGTCTATGTGCGTTCTCCAGTCCACTGACACGCTCTTAACAAAATCTTCAACACCAGCTTCTGCAAAATCAACAATTAACCCCAATAACCAGGTGACCGTTGGGACATCGATAGAGGCAAAGGCGGGAATTACATTGGGAGTAACATCTAGCTAGCGGGCGCCAGAGCTCAATTAGGTATTCTAATTAGTCAAACTATTCTCATATCCTCAGGTTCACCGTGTCCACTGATGAATCGACTTTAAGTTTGTATCTCTATCTTAATGTTTTACCTTTGTAATTATATATTGATCTTTTCATAGGTCTCCATCATAGTTTCTTGGATTCTTTGGATTTAATTCATCCTGGCACCCTTTCTATCATTCGTTGGAAATAATATAAAAATAATTTTACTGATCACTGCTGTCATCTAGTGGAGGTGTTTTAAACTTTAGTTTGCAACAATTATACAACACGTTGATAGATGGCAGCACTAGTTATATTTAAGTTTATTTTACATTCGATGCTGATTGGCTGCCAACATCTGTAGCCAGTGTTCGTGCCTATGTTGTAAGTTGTGGGCATTCGATCTCAAACGTTCGATTTGTAGAACACTTCAATGCTTATCTTCTCATCTAGCAGTTTGTATTTAGAGACGACATTTTGCATATAGCAAAATTTGAGAAGATATGCTAAGAATTAAATGAACAACTAACGGAAACCGAGTTGAGATTTGACAACAATCGATTGTCTATTGCAATTGAAGATTGTCGAAACTAAGCTACGTCGAGTCATTTAGAATTGCAATGAATTTAAAAGGAAATGTAAGTTTTTCAAATAGAATTAATAAAACCAATTGTCTACTAATATTTTTTATTTTTTCAGCCCACAAGTACATTGAATGCCATCTATTATCTTAGATGCTTATGGATATCTTCTCTAGCACTGGCTTTCTATTTTTATTAATTGCTGTTTTCATTGTGATAGATGGCTACTTTGCCGATACGATAATGGAGAATGTGTTCGAGAAGGCCGATGTAACCACTAACACGCTCTTACCAAAATCTTCAACATCCCTTTAGACTATGCTAACTATTTTATTCCTTCTCTCTCACTCTCATTTTTTGTATAAAAATAAAAAAAATGATGATGGTGGTGGTGATTATGTTGATGTTGATGGGGACAGGGAAAACAAAATCATTTCCAAGAATATAGTAGGTACATCCCAGAGTTTAGCAGCTAGTGAATGACTCCCAAGCGAGAGGAAAGAGGACGACGGCAATTGAGTAAAATTTCGATTATGTCAATTACTAATTGTGTGGCTCAATTGGGAAACAAACATTCAAATGAAATCTTCCTTTTTGGCTGATTGTGATCATGTGACAAACGAATGCCCATTGCTTTCACAAAGTGATAGAAGTAGTCAAAAAGAGAATAACATTGAAAATCTCTTTTGTTTTATCTGAAGAACGCTGACAAGAAGAATGAAAGTAAACAAATCAATAGAATGAGAAACCCAAAGTGCGTGTATGTACTATTTTTTTACTTATTTATTTATTTTTGGTTAATCTATTTTTAGACAAAACGTTAACAAAATTTTTTAAATCACTCTAAACTCTCAATATTCTCTTTCTTTTTTTTGTACGAATCATATCAATTCCACATTTTCTCTAACCTCGTCTCATTTATTAATTCCATGTTCTATAGTTAACTATAGAACTTGTATGGAAGAATTGTTTTGTTCTGTTTTATGTAAACATTAAATTGGCTTTAAGAAAGAAAAAATTAAATAACTTAATGATGTGATTCTTGGATTCTTCGGATGTAATTCACCCTGGCCCCTTCCATCTTCCATTAATGTATATATTTTAACCTATAGCGTTAAGGTGCTTACCATTTATGCTGAGAACAAAGTAAACAAGGCAGCACATGTTAAATTTAATTGATTGTATTTACTCAATTGGATCAGAAGTGCATCGAATGATGAGTAGATGTAAATTTGATCACTCTTACAGTCAAAGACATGATTCATTTCACCAGGAACAGTCGTGTTTACAATTGCACCCAATGGAGTAGACGATGGTAGATAAAAATCAAACTCCATTTGATTTTAATAGCTCTACTAAGTTTTAGAAAACAATTAAGTCAAACTTTAAAAAAGTAACAAAACCAAACACGTGAAACTTACTTGACAATACGAATCACTTTAGCCACAGTATCTTTTGATATCGTCACAATATGTGCCTCGCCCTGTGGGCATCATTGTAATATAATCAATCTCATGCGGAATCTTGGTGTGCGGTCAGAATCTTGCTGAATTCATAAAAGAATTGTCACTAAACAATTAAACAATGGAAACAAAAGAAAACAATCTACAGACTGTCTACTTATTTGCCGCAATATTTCTTTGTGATTGCTAATTATTTTTTTAAAAATTTCTGCTTTTATCATTCGAAATTAGCTGGCCTCTGATTGGTTGCTTCCAGCATTCGAAATTAGGAGACCTCTGATTGGTTACTTGCCAAAATTTGAATTAAAGCCTCTGATTGGCTGCTTCCAGCATTCGAAATTAGGCAGCTTCTGATTGGCTACTTGCCAAAATTTGAATTAAGGCCTCTGATTGGCTGCTTCAAGCATTCGAAATTAACAGGCCTCTGATTGGCTACTTGCCTAAATTTGAATTGAGGCCTCTGATTGGCTGCTTCGAAATAAGAAGCCCTTAACAAAACTCCTTTGCCGCGTTCTAGCCTTCAACGAGTGAAGACGTGTCTATGTGCGCTCTCCAGACCATTAACACGCTCTTGACAAAATCTACAACACCAGCTCCTGAAAAATCAACAATGAGCCCCAACGATCAGGCGACCGTGTGGACACCGGTGGAAACAAAGACGGGACTCATTCGGGGAGTCACATCTAGCTAGCGGGCGTCAGAGCTCAATTATGTATTCTAATTATGCAAACTATTCTCATATCCAGAGGTTCATCTTGATCATCTGTCCATTGATGAATCGACTTGTCTGGAAGTTTTGTACCTCTATCTTACTGTTTTACCTTTTTGATTATATAATTCTCTCCTCTTAGGTCACCACCGGAGATTCTCTTTGAAATACTTTCACATTTGCAGGAGCACATCACTCACAATTACATCTTGGAAGGACACATCTTTGGTCAATTTGGTCAGAATGTATCATCTACTACTTTTGTACCCTATGGCAGCAATAAGTACAATCAGTTAAAGAGAGGATGAGTCTTTTATATTTTGAACAGCAGTGATAGTGTTAAGGAGAAGGAGAAGATAGTGTCAAGTTACATCGCTATTTATTAACAGCCTATCAGTTGTTGGCCATCTTCTTGGGATGTCGTCCTTGGAAGCAAACTATTCTCATATCCAAAGGTTCATCGTGATCAGCTATCCAGTGATGAATCGATTGGTCTGTAAGTTTGTTTCTTTATCTTATTGTTTTATCTTTTCAATTATATAATGCTCTCCTCTCAGGTCACCATCGGAGGTTCTTGGATTCTTTGGATGAAATTCATCATGGCACTCCTTCAATCATTTGTTGGAATGATTATAAATATTAATTTGTTAATCACTGCTGTCATCTTGTAGAGGTGATCTAAACTTCAATTTGCATTAGTCATACAACACGTTGATAGATAGCAGCACTGGTAATATTTAATTGTTAATTAATTTTTTAGTTTGTAATTGTCGATGACACTTTGCATGTAGCCAAACTTGTGAAGAAAAGCAAAGAATTGAATGAACAACTAATGGAAGTAGAGTTGAGATTAGACAGCAATCGATTGTCTATTGGAATTGATAATTGTCGAAACTAAGCTACGTCCAGTCATTTATAATTGCAATGAATTGGAAAAGAAAATGCAAGTTGTACAAATGGAATCAATCAAGCCAATTGCTAACTATTATTATTCTTATTTCTTCAGCCAACAAGTACATATGCAAAGAGTTGAATGAACAACTAACGGAAGCAGAGTTGAGATTGGACAGCAATCGATTGTCTATTGTAATTGATAATTGTCAAAACTAAGCTACGTCGAGCCATGTAGAATTGCAATGAGTTGGAAAAGAAATGTAAGTTTTTCAAATGGAATCAATCAAACCAATTGTTTACTAATATTTTTTTATTTCTTCAGCCTTTGACGCTTATGAATATGTTCTTCAGCACTGATTTTTTACATTTTTCTCGCTTTATTTATTGCTGTCTTCTTTGTTTGAGAAGAGTGGAACATGACGACAGATGGCTACTTGTCTGTAAGTTTGTATCTCTATCTTACTGTTTTACCTTTTGAATTATATAATGTTCTCCTTTTAGGTCACCACCGGAGGTTCTTTTTGAATTACTCTCGCATTTCCGCCTTTTTGTACCCTATGGCAGCCATAAGCGCAACCAATTAAAGAGAGGATGTGTCTATTTGAACGGCAGTGACTGTGTTAAAGAGAAGAATCTCAAACGTTCGATTTGTGAAACACTTCAATGCTTATCTTCTCATCTAGCAGTTTGTATTTGGCCATGAGACTTTGGATGTAGACAAATTTGGGAAGATATGCCAATGGGATGTAAGTTTTTCAAACGTAATCAATCAAACCAATTGCTAACTATTATTATTCTTTTTATTTCTTCAGTCAACAACTACATTGAGTGGCAACTGTTATCTTAGACACTTATGAATATGTTCTTCAGCACTGACTTTTTACATTTTTCTCGTTTATTTTTTATTGCTGTCTTCTTTGTTAATCAAGAAAAATGTCAATTAAATAAAATATAAATAAAATAATTAAATAAACTTTGCCAGAGTATGAAGCCCAAAAAGCCAAGTCTATTTTAAAGTAGGAGAGAGAGGGAGAGATAGGAAGCGAACGAAAGAAAGAGAGAGAAAGAGAATTCTGGAGGGCAACCAATCAAAGGCTTCTTAATTTCGAATGCTGGAAGCAACCAATCATAGGCCTCTTAGTTTCGAAGGCTGGAGACAATATTTTACTCTACACCGACAAGGATACTGATCTTCCATCGCAGGAGTGGTCCGATTCAACTGCCCATTTGATTCCAGGTGCTGAGGAAGTGGAGTTGAAGAGTTTCAATACCAAGGTGCACAATGTGAAAGCTGGGGTTGCCTATATGACTACTTGAAATATTTGTATCTTACCTTGAAAGTTATTGATAAGGAGCTGTCAATCGATACAAAGTTACCTCGGGGTAGCATGCTTATCTCTATTGCATTATCATGTCTCTGTTCACTTTAACTTTAATGGAAGCTAAATATCTAAGTAGAGTTCATTCATTCACTCATTAAAATAAGCAAGCCTCCAAGCTACACTTGAAGCTACTCGTCAAGTTTGTTTGTATGGAAGGATATTGGTTGGAGTTTTTCGAATAAGCATTATTGAGAGTGAGAGAGAATGAGATCTCATCTTAAGGTAAGTCTTTTTTGAGAATGAGGCACATTGTCCGATGTGGCGTCCTCTGGGCGTCTTCTAGGGCACTTGGCACGTGTGGTAAGGCAAGGGAGGCAGGCAGCCAGAGGGAGTTAGTGAGGTGACAACTTATCGCCTGCGAGTCTGCGAGGTAGAGTGAAGCGAGTAGACTTAAGGAGAGCCACGTTGGGGAGAAGGCTCATTTGGCTGATCACCACGCTACCGCAAACACTTGCCATCGTCCTTGTGGTGTTTGAATACCGCTTGTGACTAGTTTGAGTGGGATTTTATTTTAAGGTAAGTCTTGTTCATTGTTGCCTTTGTTATGGTTTTACTCTTTGCTAATTTGACTTTTCTTATTTCCATAGGCTGGGTCGATCGATACTGCACGACGCCATTGTTGCTGGAGTGTTTGGGTAATGTAAGTCTGCTTAGCTTGTAACTTTTCTATTTATTTAGACTAAATAATGGTGGTAATGCTTTCTTTATCATTCACCTGAACCATGGTAGAGGGTAAGTAGGTCTTGAAGGGATAACCTCATCATCTTGATTACAATGGCTATTTATTTACAGATTCGGCCGTTCCTCGCACGATGAGCTCTATATTGGGGCCTTTGTCGCAGTGTTGTATAATCCGCCTCTCAACTCTTTATCGATTACTTCGCTTGCTTAATGATCGTCAACCCCTTAGTAGTGAGTAAATGTTTTCTGCTATTTAATGCAAAGCTAAATTTATTGTAAATCAAAAATGTGATGGCCAAATCAATGGCGGCCGACCTAGTGGCACTAATACTCCAAAGCTCATCTATTGGCACTCGATCGGAGGTTGGTCATTGTGCTCGAGCAGGTGCGCCAGTGCACCCTACGGCGCCCATATCAGGATGTGATCATCGCCGATGGATAATAGCACGGGTCTTTCGTTTGTTCTCACCAGCTGAATCTTGGAAGGACACAACTTTGGTCGGATTGTTCGTAATGCTCCTTGGTTGGCTACTTATTGCTAGTTGCATTCGGTCGAGACTTTCGTTGGATAAACAGTGGACAAAGGATGGGCAGGACAGAGATTAAGAGCATTGTGAAAGAGTTGAAAGTCCTAAAGGGTGGCGCAGGCGAGTGCCTGCCATCCACATGAGCGTTTAGCTTTGGCCCTTTATTATGGACAATTCAAATGTAAGTATAGGTTCTTTAATATATATATATATATATCTGTAATGTGTACGCTTTTGTAATGTTTATAAAAATAAAAATAATTGCAACTAATTTTATTGGTGTAAAACACGTGTTTTGGCACGTTTTGCAAGACATTTTAAATACCGGTTAGTAACCGGGAAAAGGGTTTGAAAAGAGTCGGGAAAGGGAGTTTGGGGAGTCGAGAAAAAGTCGAGATTTTTGGTTTTTTCGGGATTTTTTGGCTTGATGAGGGGTTTGGGCAGGTTTTTTGCCAAGTGTATTACACGGCCGGCGTTAGCCGGCCGCGCGGGGGGCGCAGCCCCCCGCATTGGTGTATTAAATAGAATTTGAGTTAAAAAATTCTAAGTCCAGAGCCTGATTTTGAAAAAAAATTGGCCATAGTGCGGCCCCTCAGAGGTTTTAAAAAAAGCTAAAAAAATTTAAAAAAAAAATTTTATTAATAATAAAAATATTAAAATAATAATAATAATAATAATTAAATAATAAAAAAATAAAACAAAGAAAAAAATATCAAATATAAATAAAATAAATAAATAAAATGTATTAACTTTGCCGGGGTGTGATGCCCAAAAACAAAGTCCATTTTGAGGGTGAGAGAGAGAGAGAGAAGAGAGAGAGAGAGAGAGAGAGAGAGAGAGAGAGAGGGAAAGAAAGAGAGAGAAAGAGAAAGAAAAGAGTGAGAGAGGGAAAGAGAGAGAGAGAGAGAGAGGGAAAGAGTAAGAGGGAAAGTGTGAGGGAGAGGGAAAGGGAGTGAGGGAAAGGGAGAGGGAATCCAACTGGAGCCAACGGAGCCACGGTGTACGGCCATGTGTTGCTGCAAAAAAACAAAAATTAGTTAAGTCTTATGTTTACAACTTAGTTACGTTTTACCAAGTCAGCTGTGTTGACAATTGGAACGGCGCCATCCAGGGAGAGCCAATGGGGAACCAAGGAGAGTCAATGGGTGCCACATAGTAAAGGAAAAATAAATATTAGTTAAATACATGGTTTACTAAATTTATTTACCAGCTGTGCTAAAGAGAGCCACAATCGCCATCCACGAGTCGCCATCCAAGTAGTGCCACGTACCATGTAAAGAAAACAAAGATTAGTAGTGTATAAATTATCTGCTATTTTAACTTACGCATTGGTGTACCAGTGGCCCAATAGTGCCAATGCCACGTTGCCTGGTCGCCATCCACGGGTGAACCTAAGGGGAAACAATACGACTTACCAGCTTTACATATACTTACCAGTTGGTATGCTCCTAGACAACTGGACACTGGAAAGGAATTAGTAATGAATCGCGGTCGCCTTCCACGGGTGAACCTAAAGGGATTAAAACTATGCAACTTACTTACCCTATACTTACCCAGCTGGTGTGCTGCTTCCTAAACAACTGGACAAACACTGAAAAGATAAAAGGAAATTAGTAAGGAACAATTGAATAAAATAAATTACTAATTAAATAAATTATTAAAAAAATAAATTAAAAAGAAAAATAAAACAAAAATTAGTAAAGAGAATACTATAAGAACATGGAATGTGCTATAGTTCACTAAGGACAACTTACTTCCTAGCTAGCCAGTGAAGAGAAGTTAGGCAGTAGAGTGAAGTGAATTGTAGAGAGAGCTTTCTCTCTCTTTTATTCCCCTCTGGCTGCTCTGCTTGTGCTAGCCAAGTAGGTCGGTGGCATGACTCGTGCGATGTCCACACTCATTGCCAACCCTGATGAGATGGACACACTTCGAGGCCATGAGTGTTTAACATGGCTAGACGATGTACTTTTCTTCCTTCAGCCATTCTACACTCATAGCAAACTTATGCTTTGATAAGTCTTCGCTTAGTGGCTTTGAGTGACTCAATTCTTACCTCATTGACTTGAAGATATGACTCTGCACCACGTGCTCAACAAGGCAGCCCTAGCGATAACCAGGCAATTTGAATTAATTAACAATTTATTATTGATTCCATTTTAATAATATCCAATTATTTCTATTATATCTTCTAGGAATTGATAGATTTAGAAAGGCTTAGGGCACAATTGTACAAATTGAGTGTAAAATTTTTATTTGAGTTTTGTTAGTAAACTCCTAAGTTAGCTCTTGTGATCACAATTAAATATAATCAATTGAGAATTGCAAGCCATAAATCGAAGAACACGTGCTATATTGTTCATCTTCTTCATAGCTTCGCATTTGCTCGAATATAGTTTTGCTTTTTCGTTTCAAAGGCCAGCCGGGGGCGAGAGATAAACACTTTAACGCTAGGTTTTCCTAAATCAATCGGTTACACCGCAACTTTTACATTATCGTCTTGGCAAAGTAGCCATCTATCGTCATGTTCCACGCTGTTCAATCAACAATAAATAATGAAAATGTTAGAAAGTCAGTGTTGAGTCAGAGCATAAGCTTCAAAGGTCCATAAGCCTCAAAGGTAATAGATAGCCATTCAATGTACTTGTTGGCTAAAGAAACAATAAGAATAATAATAGTTAGCAATTGGCTTGATTGACTCCATTTGAGAAACTTACATTTCCAAAGTCTGATCCAAAAAATGAAAACTCCTAGATGGGAAATAGCCATGAAAAGGTTTTCCTTTGTCGGTTGCACAAGGCACAACTCAACCAACTATTTTCCAATGATAAATAGCTTGAAAAGTGCTTAGCCACCGCGATAAGGAGTTTCTCAATCACCACATTCTATGCCAACTTCCAATAGGCTTACTCGTTGAGCTTTCCATTCAATATTGGATCATAGTAATCGCGCCATTGAATCGATCAACTTCTTCTTTATGTTCGTGTATTCGCTTACATGTCCAATTGGCTCCCACTTGCCTTCATTGACATTCCACTGTTGTAGAGGACAATATCGTTACTGATTATTAATCGAATCAATCACTGTTCACTATCTCCCTACCAGATAAACCAGAAAGACTAGTCAAAGTGTATGACAAATGCCAAGGTACTAAGTTCCACGGTGCCTCAGTTTATTTTATTATTGTTCTCCATATTAGGCCACCCAATGTTTGGTAAACCTAGCAAAGTTTAGATTAATTAATTATCGATTAATATACAATGTAACTTACCACAAGTGTTGTAGGCTACTGATCAGCTGATGTGAGCTTCTATAAAACAAAGATTACTTACTACTTTACTTATCATTACTTCACTGATGGGTATTGGTGGTGAACATTAACTTTTACAATCGACACAATTCAATTTAATTTATGACATTTCATTTAAAATATTCAATCATATTTATTATATCTTCTAGCTTTTGATAGATTGAGAAAGACTGTGCAATTGAGTGTGATGTTGATGTGAGTTTTGTAAATTAACTCCTAAAAGTTAGTCTTAAGAAAAGAGAAAAATTGATTTTGATTGATATAAAGATGTAGAAAAAGGGTAGAATTATACTCACCAGACCTAACCGAAAGATGATGATAGATTTGATTAGTGTAAAAGGTGAGCAAGAGGAGATTAAGATAGATAGGTATTTGATAGTATACCTTCGAATCCTCTTTCCAGTTAAATACGAGCACTTCTAGAAGATACTTGTGAAATATTTCTTCCATTTGCTGTTCCTTTGATAACAATTGATATAGTAGTAGACCAAATCATAGTATAACTCGAGCATAAAGTCGACTTTGCGTCGGAGGCCAGTCTCCCGAAGGCCATCGTTAAGCGAGGGGAGCATTGTGACATAGATACGAAACTTTTGCTGCTGATGGAATGCTTGAACAAAGACGATCATCAGCTTAACACTGACAGCTTGATTTAGATCAACAAAGTATTCAAGATAGAGTAATAGATATCGTTCAAAATTTAGATTGAATAAACTAAAGTCTAGCAGGTCACCTTCAGCTTTCATACCACGGGCAATGAATTGGACTAAACGGTATCAGAATCAATCGTAATGGCTTCCGAGGTGTTAACTACTAAGTCAATTGCCTTCCTTTTAGCTACAATTGCAAAAAATTTGAGTAGTTTAGTGAACCTCTTATCGTAGTCGACAATCAATCTGGAAAAAAATGACAAATAAATTTAACAAACAAACAATTTTAACAAAGAAACTAGAAGTGCTGTTTGGAAACTTGCGCATTCGAAACTAGAAGCGCTCTGATTGGCTACTCGTGGCATTCGAAACTAGAAGCGCTATGATTGGCTGCTCGCGGCATTCTAAACTAGAAGCGCTCTGATTGGCTACTCGCGGCATTCGAAACTAGAAGCGCTCTGATTGGCTACTCGCGGCATTCGAAACTAGAAGCGCTATGATTGGCTACTCGCGGTATTCGAAACTAGAAGCGCTCTGATTGGTTACTCTCGGCATTCTAAATTAAAAGAGCTCTGATTGGTTACTCTCGGCATTCTAAATTAAAAGAGCTCTGATTGGCTACTTCGCAAGTGTGGTACGCTAGAGGTAAATTTAAAACACTTACCGAAAGTTATAAAAACCAACGGCGGTAGTGAAGTGAAACTTTGCTTTTTATTGTCTCCTATGATTGTTTGTGGACGAGTTGATTGATTGAATGAAACTCATTACAAACACTGTAAGGTGGACATGAACTTACTTACTTGTTTGTTAAAGAATCGTGTAAGTCGCTGCAACCAATGGCGA
Source organism: Ectemnius continuus (assembly GCA_910591665.1). NCBI lineage: Eukaryota > Metazoa > Arthropoda > Insecta > Hymenoptera > Crabronidae > Ectemnius > Ectemnius continuus. Next base: position 37,148 of record CAJUYD010000076.1, read on the forward strand.
CATCGATCTTCGCTCTCACCACTTTGATTTGTAGGTTCCAATCCAACAGGTGTTAAAGGATAGTTTGACTTGAAATTAAACTTTCTCAAAGAAAGCTCCATCATAATAGGTAATAGATGGCACTAAATGTACTTGTTGGCTGAAGAAATAAAAAGAATAATAATAATTAGCAATTTGCTTGATTGATTCAATTTGAAAAACTTACATTTCCTTTCAAATTCATTGCAATTCTAAATGATTCGACGCATCTTAGTTTCCAAAATTATCAATTACAATAGACAATCGATTGATGTCCAATCTTAACTCTCGTTAGCTGTTCATTCAATTCTTTGCCTTTCTTCCCAAATTCGGCTACATCCAAAATCTCATCCATATTGCAAATGAAGAACAATGTTAAACAACTTTCTCTTCTTATTACCTTTGGTCTCCAAATTGTTGAATGTGATAAGCCGTCGATGGAATAGGCGCCAAAGGTCAAACAGTATGTCATTCGCTGCCTCTTGAATTGAAGCCGATATAGTGTAGTCTAAGTTAAACTTTGATCGTTGTCCAATGGCAGCTGAATTGACCTAAAAGAAAAATTGATTGTCATTGATCTAAAGATGTAAAAAAGGGTAGAATTATACTCACCAAACCTTGCCGAAAGATCATGATAAATTTGATTGATGTAATAGATGAGCAAGAGGAGATTAACAAAGTATTCGAGATAGAGTAATAGATATCGTTCAAAATTTAGATTGAACAAACCAAAGTTGAGCAGGTCACCACCTTCAGCTTTCATACCACGGGCAATGAATTGGACTAAACGGTATCAGAATCAATCGTAATGGCTTCCGAGGTGTTAACTACTAAGTCAATTGCCTTCCTTTTAGCTACAATTGCAAAAAATTTGAGTAGTTTAGTGAACCTCTTATCGTAGTCGACAATCAATCTGGAAAAAGATGAACAATAAATTTAACAAACAAACAATTTTAACAAAGAAACTAGAAGTGCTGTTTGGAAACTTGCGCATTCGAAACTAGAAGCGCTCTGATTGGCTACTTGGCGCATTCGAAACTAGAAGCGCTATGATTGGCTGCTCGCGGCATTCAAAATTAGAAGCGCTCTGATTGGCTACTCGTGGCATTCGAAACTAGAAGCGCTATGATTGGCTACTCGCGGCATTCGAAACTAGAAGCGCTATGATTGGCTACTCGCGGTATTCGAAACTAGAAGCGCTCTGATTGGTTACTCTCGGCATTCTAAATTAAAAGAGCTCTGATTGGTTACTCTCGGCATTCTAAATTAAAAGAGCTCTGATTGGCTACTTCGCAAGTGTGGTACGCTAGAGGTAAATTTAAAACACTTACCGAAAGTTATAAAAACCAACGGCGGTAGTGAAGTGAAACTTTGCTTTTTATTGTCTCCTATGATTGTTTGTGGACGAGTTGATTGATTGAATGAAACTCATTACAAACACTGTAAGGTGGACATGAACTTACTTACTTGTTTGTTAAAGAATCGTGTAAGTCGCTGCAACCAATGGCGACATCGATCTTCGCTCTCACCACTTTGATTTGTAGGTTCCAATCCAACAGGTGTTAAAGGACTTGAAGTTTGACTTGAAATTAAACTTTCTCAAAAAAGCTCCATCATAATAGGTAATAGATGGCACTGAATGTACTTGTTGGCTGAAGAAGCAAAAAGAATAATAATAGTTAGCAATTGGCTTTATTGATTCCATTTGAAAAACTTACATTTCCTTTTAAATTCATTGCAATGCTAAATGATTTGACGTAGCTTAGTTTCCAGCATTATCAATTAAATCGATTGCTGTCCAATCTTAACTCTGCTCTCGTTAGCTATTCATTCAATTCTTTGCAAATTCATTTCTTCCCAAATTCGACTACATCCAAAGTTTCATCGACAAATACAAACTCCTAAATGTGGAAATAACCATTATAGTGCTCCACAAATCGAATGTTCGAGATCGAATGCCCAAAACTTACAACAGACACGAATACTGGCCTAAGATGTTCGCAGCCAATTAGCATCGATTATAATATAAATTTAAATGTGACTAGTTCTGTCATCTATCCACATGCTGTAAGACTATTGTAAATTACAGTTGAAATCAAGTCCACCAGATGGCCATAAGGTACAAAATGCAAATGATAAATTCTTCAATGTCTTTGAAAAATTGGTCCATGTTCGAAGGAATCATCCCCAAACCTTCATAGACGAATTAATTCTATTTGGCAAGGAGATTAATATATAGATTAATCGAAACAAATCAATAGGAGAAAAACATCAAGAAAGGTTACTTGTTTGTTAAAGAATCGTGTAAGTCGCTGCAACCCAATGGCGACATCGATCTTCGCTCTCACCACTTTGATTTGTAGATTCCAATCCAACAGGTGTTATTCGCTGCCTATAACACTGACAGCTTGATTTAGATCAACAAAGTATTCAAGATAGAGTAATAGATATCGTTCAAAATTTAGCTTCTCTGTTTTTAGTAAAACAAAGCTCTGCGCAGTGCTTCCATTCGTGTGACTCAATTCTTTTTTTGTCCATGTGTTTGAAGAATATCCAAAATTGTTGGAAATATCGAAATCGAATGTAGGACTGCCTGTTTGATAAAAATAAAATTTTAGATTTTTTCTCGTAAGCTAAGGTTGAAAAGAAAAATTACCATCTTTCCCGGTTTCCTTGTAAACAAATGACAACACCTGAGAGGCTTCCGAAAAGGAAACGAACTGTTCAACTTTTTGACGATACAATCGTTTAATTATAGCTTGAAGAATAGAATTGAATCTGATGCCAAGGGCATTGAAGGCATCGAGGAGTTTCCTTTTGGCTGGCTTCTCCATCTTCAAGCGTTTAAAGCAACGATCGAGATAATAGCCACCCATTGTTTTGAAAAGGCGAAAAATGACAAAGTTTGCAATCGGATTATAATTTGGTGGATCTAAATAGGTTCCCTCGAAAACTAATCGTCGAATGGAATAAATGGATTGAATTGCACTCTTTCACCAAAGGTCATTAGTGCAGTGGTTACCTTCGGCAGGTCACAAGCTTTAGGCGCCGAACTTTCTCCCTTTGGAAACTGCTTCGGTCCATTTGGGCATTCGATGGGCACTTGCGCACTATAAGAGTACTTTCAGATTAAGGCGGGCTTTTGCTCAATCCTTTGGAGTGCACACTGCGCTGTAACACAGAGGGAGAGAGAGAGCGAAGGAGCGGAAGAGAGAAATGAAGGATGAGTGAGGGTGTGCGTCCCACCGAGAGTATTGGCTACTGTGTTAAAGAGTAACAGTAAAGAGAAAAGAAGCGATCACTAATAGCTTCCATTTGTGTGCTATGCTGCCAGTTCGCAGTAGCATTCACTGCTTAACTCAGTGCTTAGAGGCAAAGAAAGAAAGAAGGTGGGGTAGGAGGGTGAAATTGTTTCAAAAAAAGATTCTTTACTGTGTAGGACAATGGCTGTAGAAAAGAGGAGAGGAGCCACACCGATCACTAATGGCTACCTTTTGGGTGCTGTGCTACAGGTGCACAGTAGCACTCACTCCTTAACTCTGTGCTTAGAGAGACAAAGAAAGAAGGTGGGGTTGACGGGTGTGTGTGTTCCAACGAAAGGATTCTTTACTGCGTAGAACAATGGCAGTAAAAAGGAGCGGAGAAGCCACAAAGATTACTAGTAGCTTCCTATTGTGTGCTGTGCTGCCAGTTCGCAGTAGTTAGAGAGAAAGAGCGCCAAAGATTTCGAACATTTTGTTTGAGTATGCTTCTCTTCAAATGTTAGCCGCGCTTCATTTGTGTTCAGTGCCTCCATCGTTTTTTATCTTCTATTTTGCGTTTTCACCAAAAGGTAAGTGATTCTTCGATTAATTAATTAAGTATATAGAATTAATTACGAAGAGTTTATAAACAATTAATTAGAAAAATCTTTTTTAGAATATTTCTTAGTGAAAATCAGAGTAATTTGCTGTTCCTATGCTAAGGATTTCGAGTAGTATTCTAAGTCTTGTTTACATTTAAATTAATCTTTCTATGAAACTGCACTTAGTTCTAAGAAAATAATTGATTATCTTGTATTCTTTGATTTGATCTTAAGAACACTGGCAATGAAGAGGAGAGACTACTAGGAAAGTTTTTCTTTTGGCTATATCATTAATGCGCTAGTCTCAGGAACTACTATTATTTAAGATTTATTAATTAGTGTATATAGTCATTTTAATTATCTTTTTATTTTTTCTTTTAGCAAACCAAAGCATTCATTTTCTTTGTAAAAAATAGTTGTAAAATAAACATTTTGGTGAGATTTTCATTACAAAAAAGAAACGCTCTCTTTGGAATTGTTTGTGTGTGTGTGTGTGGTGTGTCCAGCCTGTTGACGTTATCTGCCCACCACCACCTATTCGCTCCTGTCCAAACGAAATCAATCAATGATTTCATTAATGTTTCCTGACAATGATGTTCGATGTCTACCTTAGCCGAATACTTCAATCTGGTATTCAAGGAATTGTTATTCTTCAGTAGTACTTTGAATACTTTTCATCTCAAATTTCGCTTATTTATATTCGAAGCATCCAATCAAAATTTTTTTAGTTAAGTTTCTAGGAATCACTGGTGGCCTCTCGATAAAGTATGTGGCTCATCATCGTTGTCGGACATGGAATAAGATAAGAAGGGCTCCATTAAGATGTTACCATTGGCTACCTCGAACGAATACTATGATTATGTACTAAAACCTGGTGCCGAACTATTATTGCATTCTAATCCATCTTTGGCTCTTTAAGCCTATCAGATGTTGGCCATCCCCATGGGATGTCGTCGTTGGAAGCAAACTATTCTCATGTTCAAAGGTTCATCGTGATCAGCTGTTCACTGATGAATTGACTTGTCTGTAAGTTTGTTTCTCTATCTTATTGTTTTACCTTTTTGATTATATAATGCTCTCCTCTTAGGTCACCACCGGAGGTTCTCTTTGAATTACTCTCACATTTGGAGGAGCGCATCACTTTCGAGCGCTTCCATAATTTGTTGGAAATAATATAAATATTAATGTATCAATGGTTATTTTCTAATCTAACAGTTGAATTGACCGAAAGTAATCTCAAGGCTACGAGCATTGGTGAATGATTTGAACAAGGAAAAGTTGAAGAAGGCGTCCATTCAATAATCAATGATTTTGAATGTTCATCGCTCATGTCCACTTCGCAGTGTTTGTAACGAGTTTCATTCAATCAATCAACTCGTCCACAAACAACCAAAGGAGACAATAAAAAGCAAAGTTTCACTTCATTACCGACGTTGCCTTTTATAACTTTCGGTAAGTGTTTTAAATTTACTTCTTTTTTATTTCTTTATTAAGCCAATCAGAGCTCTTTTAATTTAGAATGCCGAGAGTAACCAATCAGAGCGCTTTTAGTTTCGAATGCGCAAAGTAGCCAATCAGAGCGCTTTTAGTTTCGAATGCGCGAAGTAGCCAATCAGAGCGCTTTTAGTTTCGAATGCGCGAAGTAGCCAATCAGAGCGCTTTTAGTTTCGAATGCGCGAAGTAACCAATCAGAGCGCTTCTAGTTTCTTTGTTAAAATTGTTTGTTT
>CAJUYD010000077.1:0-17500 GCA_910591665.1 Ectemnius continuus
GTGGCAAATTCTCACCTCTCGGAGTAAGTCGTGGCAACTTTTCTCCTCTCGGAGTAAGTCGTGGCAAATTCTCACCTCTCGGAGTAAGTCGTGGCAAAGTTTCTCCTCTCGGAGTAAGTCGTGGCAACTTTTCTCCTCTCGGAGTAAGTCGTGGCAACTTTTCTCCTCTCGGAGTAAGTCGTGGCAAATTCTCACCTCTCGGAGTAAGTCGTGGCAAAGTTTCTCCTCTCGGAGTAAGTCGTGGCAACTTTTCTCCTCTCGGAGTAAGTCGTGGCAACTTTTCTCCTCTCGGAGTAAGTCGTGGCAAATTCTCACCTCTCGGAGTAAGTCGTGGCAACTTTTCTCCTCTCGGAGTAAGTCGTGGCAAATTCTCACCTCTCGGAGTAAGTCGTGGCAACTTTTCTCCTCTCGGAGTAAGTCGTGGCAAATTCTCACCTCTCGGAGTAAGTCGTGGCAACTTTTCTCCTCTCGGAGTAAGTCGTGGCAAATTCTCACCTCTCGGAGTAAGTCGTGGCAACTTTTCTCTTCTCGGAGTAAGTCGTGGCAACTTTTCTCCTCTCGGAGTAAGTCGTGGCAAATTCTCTCCTCTCGGAGTAAGTCGTGGCAAATTCTCAACTCTCGGAGTAAGTCGTGGCAACTTTTCTCCTCTCGGAGTAAGTCGTGGCAAATTCTCACCTCTCGGAGTAAGTCGTGGCAAATTCTCAACTCTCGGAGTAAGTCGTGGCAACTTTTCTCCTCTCGGAGTAAGTCGTGGCAAATTCTCACCTCTCGGAGTAAGTCGTGGCAACTTTTCTCCTCTCGGAGTAAGTCGTGGCAAATTCTCACCTCTCGGAGTAAGTCGTGGCAAATTCTCAACTCTCGGAGTAAGTCGTGGCAACTTTTCTCCTCTCGGAGTAAGTCGTGGCAAATTCTCACCTCTCGGAGTAAGTCGTGGCAAAGTTTCTCCTCTCGGAGTAAGTCGTGGCAACTTTTCTCCTCTCGGAGTAAGTCGTGGCAACTTTTCTCCTCTCGGAGTAAGTCGTGGCAAATTCTCACCTCTCGGAGTAAGTCGTGGCAAATTCTCAACTCTCGGAGTAAGTCGTGGCAACTTTTCTCCTCTCGGAGTAAGTCGTGGCAAATTCTCACCTCTCGGAGTAAGTCGTGGCAAAGTTTCTCCTCTCGGAGTAAGTCGTGGCAACTTTTCTCCTCTCGGAGTAAGTCGTGGCAACTTTTCTCCTCTCGGAGTAAGTCGTGGCAAATTCTCAACTCTCGGAGTAAGTCGTGGCAACTTTTCTCCTCTCGGAGTAAGTCGTGGCAAATTCTCACCTCTCGGAGTAAGTCGTGGCAAATTCTCAACTCTCGGAGTAAGTCGTGGCAACTTTTCTCCTCTCGGAGTAAGTCGTGGCAAATTCTCACCTCTCGGAGTAAGTCGTGGCAACTTTTCTCCTCTCGGAGTAAGTCGTGGCAACTTTTCTCCTCTCGGAGTAAGTCGTGGCAAATTCTCACCTCTCGGAGTAAGTCGTGGCAAATTCTCAACTCTCGGAGTAAGTCGTGGCAACTTTTCTCCTCTCGGAGTAAGTCGTGGCAAATTCTCACCTCTCGGAGTAAGTCGTGGCAAATTCTCAACTCTCGGAGTAAGTCGTGGCAACTTTTCTCCTCTCGGAGTAAGTCGTGGCAAATTCTCTCCTCTCGGAGTAAGTCGTGGCAAATTCTCAACTCTCGGAGTAAGTCGTGGCAACTTTTCTCCTCTCGGAGTAAGTCGTGGCAAATTCTCACCTCTCGGAGTAAGTCGTGGCAACTTTCCTCCTCTCGGAGTAAGTCGTGGCAAAGTTTCTCCTCTCGGAGTAAGTCGTGGCAACTTTTCTCCTCTCGGAGTAAGTCGTGGCAAATTCTCACCTCTCGGAGTAAGTCGTGGCAACTTTTCTCCTCTCGGAGTAAGTCGTGGCAAATTCTCACCTCTCGGAGTAAGTCGTGGCAACTTTTCTCCTCTCGGAGTAAGTCGTGGCAAATTCTCACCTCTCGGAGTAAGTCGTGGCAACTTTTCTCCTCTCGGAGTAAGTCGTGGCAAAGTTTCTCCTCTCGGAGTAAGTCGTGGCAAATTCTCACCTCTCGGAGTAAGTCGTGGCAAATTCTCACCTCTCGGAGTAAGTCGTGGCAACTTTTCTCCTCTCGGAGTAAGTCGTGGCAAATTCTCACCTCTCGGAGTAAGTCGTGGCAACTTTTCTCCTCTCGGAGTAAGTCGTGGCAACTTTTCTCCTCTCGGAGTAAGTCGTGGCAAATTCTCTCCTCTCGGAGTAAGTCGTGGCAAATTCTCAACTCTCGGAGTAAGTCGTGGCAACTTTTCTCCTCTCGGAGTAAGTCGTGGCAAATTCTCACCCTTCGGAGTAAGTCGTGGCAAATTCTCACCTCTCGGAGTAAGTCGTGGCAACTTTTCTCCTCTCGGAGTAAGTCGTGGCAAATTCTCACCTCTCGGAGTAAGTCGTGGCAACTTTTCTCCTCTCGGAGTAAGTCGTGGCAAAGTTTCTCCTCTCGGAGTAAGTCGTGGCAACTTTTCTCCTCTCGGAGTAAGTCGTGGCAACTTTTCTCCTCTCGGAGTAAGTCGTGGCAAATTCTCACCTCTCGGAGTAAGTCGTGGCAAATTCTCAACTCTCGGAGTAAGTCGTGGCAACTTTTCTCCTCTCGGAGTAAGTCGTGGCAAATTCTCACCTCTCGGAGTAAGTCGTGGCAAAGTTTCTCCTCTCGGAGTAAGTCGTGGCAACTTTTCTCCTCTCGGAGTAAGTCGTGGCAACTTTTCTCCTCTCGGAGTAAGTCGTGGCAAATTCTCACCTCTCGGAGTAAGTCGTGGCAACTTTTCTCCTCTCGGAGTAAGTCGTGGCAAATTCTCACCTCTCGGAGTAAGTCGTGGCAACTTTTCTCCTCTCGGAGTAAGTCGTGGCAAATTCTCACCTCTCGGAGTAAGTCGTGGCAACTTTTCTCCTCTCGGAGTAAGTCGTGGCAAATTCTCACCTCTCGGAGTAAGTCGTGGCAACTTTTCTCCTCTCGGAGTAAGTCGTGGCAAAGTTTCTCCTCTCGGAGTAAGTCGTGGCAACTTTTCTCCTCTCGGAGTAAGTCGTGGCAAATTCTCACCTCTCGGAGTAAGTCGTGGCAACTTTTCTCCTCTCGGAGTAAGTCGTGGCAAAGTTTCTCCTCTCGGAGTAAGTCGTGGCAACTTTTCTCCTCTCGGAGTAAGTCGTGGCAACTTTTCTCCTCTCGGAGTAAGTCGTGGCAAATTCTCACCTCTCGGAGTAAGTCGTGGCAAATTCTCAACTCTCGGAGTAAGTCGTGGCAACTTTTCTCCTCTCGGAGTAAGTCGTGGCAAATTCTCACCTCTCGGAGTAAGTCGTGGCAAAGTTTCTCCTCTCGGAGTAAGTCGTGGCAACTTTTCTCCTCTCGGAGTAAGTCGTGGCAACTTTTCTCCTCTCGGAGTAAGTCGTGGCAAATTCTCACCTCTCGGAGTAAGTCGTGGCAAAGTTTCTCCTCTCGGAGTAAGTCGTGGCAACTTTTCTCCTCTCGGAGTAAGTCGTGGCAACTTTTCTCCTCTCGGAGTAAGTCGTGGCAAATTCTCACCTCTCGGAGTAAGTCGTGGCAACTTTTCTCCTCTCGGAGTAAGTCGTGGCAAATTCTCACCTCTCGGAGTAAGTCGTGGCAACTTTTCTCCTCTCGGAGTAAGTCGTGGCAAATTCTCACCTCTCGGAGTAAGTCGTGGCAACTTTTCTCCTCTCGGAGTAAGTCGTGGCAAATTCTCACCTCTCGGAGTAAGTCGTGGCAACTTTTCTCCTCTCGGAGTAAGTCGTGGCAACTTTTCTCCTCTCGGAGTAAGTCGAGGCAAATTCTCTCCTCTCGGAGTAAGTCGTGGCAAATTCTCACCTCTCGGAGTAAGTCGTGGCAACTTTTCTCCTCTCGGAGTAAGTCGTGGCAAATTCTCACCTCTCGGAGTAAGTCGTGGCAAATTCTCAACTCTCGGAGTAAGTCGTGGCAACTTTTCTCCTCTCGGAGTAAGTCGTGGCAAATTCTCACCTCTCGGAGTAAGTCGTGGCAACTTTTCTCCTCTCGGAGTAAGTCGTGGCAAATTCTCACCTCTCGGAGTAAGTCGTGGCAAATTCTCAACTCTCGGAGTAAGTCGTGGCAACTTTTCTCCTCTCGGAGTAAGTCGTGGCAAATTCTCACCTCTCGGAGTAAGTCGTGGCAAAGTTTCTCCTCTCGGAGTAAGTCGTGGCAACTTTTCTCCTCTCGGAGTAAGTCGTGGCAACTTTTCTCCTCTCGGAGTAAGTCGTGGCAAATTCTCACCTCTCGGAGTAAGTCGTGGCAAATTCTCAACTCTCGGAGTAAGTCGTGGCAACTTTTCTCCTCTCGGAGTAAGTCGTGGCAAATTCTCACCTCTCGGAGTAAGTCGTGGCAAAGTTTCTCCTCTCGGAGTAAGTCGTGGCAACTTTTCTCCTCTCGGAGTAAGTCGTGGCAACTTTTCTCCTCTCGGAGTAAGTCGTGGCAAATTCTCAACTCTCGGAGTAAGTCGTGGCAACTTTTCTCCTCTCGGAGTAAGTCGTGGCAAATTCTCACCTCTCGGAGTAAGTCGTGGCAAATTCTCAACTCTCGGAGTAAGTCGTGGCAACTTTTCTCCTCTCGGAGTAAGTCGTGGCAAATTCTCACCTCTCGGAGTAAGTCGTGGCAACTTTTCTCCTCTCGGAGTAAGTCGTGGCAACTTTTCTCCTCTCGGAGTAAGTCGTGGCAAATTCTCACCTCTCGGAGTAAGTCGTGGCAAATTCTCAACTCTCGGAGTAAGTCGTGGCAACTTTTCTCCTCTCGGAGTAAGTCGTGGCAAATTCTCACCTCTCGGAGTAAGTCGTGGCAAATTCTCAACTCTCGGAGTAAGTCGTGGCAACTTTTCTCCTCTCGGAGTAAGTCGTGGCAAATTCTCTCCTCTCGGAGTAAGTCGTGGCAAATTCTCAACTCTCGGAGTAAGTCGTGGCAACTTTTCTCCTCTCGGAGTAAGTCGTGGCAAATTCTCACCTCTCGGAGTAAGTCGTGGCAACTTTTCTCCTCTCGGAGTAAGTCGTGGCAAATTCTCACCTCTCGGAGTAAGTCGTGGCAACTTTTCTCCTCTCGGAGTAAGTCGTGGCAAAGTTTCTCCTCTCGGAGTAAGTCGTGGCAACTTTTCTCCTCTCGGAGTAAGTCGTGGCAACTTTTCTCCTCTCGGAGTAAGTCGTGGCAAATTCTCACCTCTCGGAGTAAGTCGTGGCAAATTCTCAACTCTCGGAGTAAGTCGTGGCAACTTTTCTCCTCTCGGAGTAAGTCGTGGCAAATTCTCACCTCTCGGAGTAAGTCGTGGCAAAGTTTCTCCTCTCGGAGTAAGTCGTGGCAACTTTTCTCCTCTCGGAGTAAGTCGTGGCAACTTTTCTCCTCTCGGAGTAAGTCGTGGCAAATTCTCACCTCTCGGAGTAAGTCGTGGCAACTTTTCTCCTCTCGGAGTAAGTCGTGGCAAATTCTCACCTCTCGGAGTAAGTCGTGGCAACTTTTCTCCTCTCGGAGTAAGTCGTGGCAAATTCTCACCTCTCGGAGTAAGTCGTGGCAACTTTTCTCCTCTCGGAGTAAGTCGTGGCAAATTCTCACCTCTCGGAGTAAGTCGTGGCAACTTTTCTCCTCTCGGAGTAAGTCGTGGCAAAGTTTCTCCTCTCGGAGTAAGTCGTGGCAACTTTTCTCCTCTCGGAGTAAGTCGTGGCAAATTCTCACCTCTCGGAGTAAGTCGTGGCAACTTTTCTCCTCTCGGAGTAAGTCGTGGCAAAGTTTCTCCTCTCGGAGTAAGTCGTGGCAACTTTTCTCCTCTCGGAGTAAGTCGTGGCAACTTTTCTCCTCTCGGAGTAAGTCGTGGCAAATTCTCACCTCTCGGAGTAAGTCGTGGCAACTTTTCTCCTCTCGGAGTAAGTCGTGGCAAATTCTCACCTCTCGGAGTAAGTCGTGGCAACTTTTCTCCTCTCGGAGTAAGTCGTGGCAAATTCTCACCTCTCGGAGTAAGTCGTGGCAACTTTTCTCCTCTCGGAGTAAGTCGTGGCAAATTCTCACCTCTCGGAGTAAGTCGTGGCAACTTTTCTCCTCTCGGAGTAAGTCGTGGCAAATTCTCACCTCTCGGAGTAAGTCGTGGCAACTTTTCTCCTCTCGGAGTAAGTCGTGGCAAAGTTTCTCCTCTCGGAGTAAGTCGTGGCAACTTTTCTCCTCTCGGAGTAAGTCGTGGCAAATTCTCACCTCTCGGAGTAAGTCGTGGCAACTTTTCTCCTCTCGGAGTAAGTCGTGGCAAATTCTCACCTCTCGGAGTAAGTCGTGGCAACTTTTCTCCTCTCGGAGTAAGTCGTGGCAAAGTTTCTCCTCTCGGAGTAAGTCGTGGCAACTTTTCTCCTCTCGGAGTAAGTCGTGGCAACTTTTCTCCTCTCGGAGTAAGTCGTGGCAAATTCTCACCTCTCGGAGTAAGTCGTGGCAAATTCTCAACTCTCGGAGTAAGTCGTGGCAACTTTTCTCCTCTCGGAGTAAGTCGTGGCAAATTCTCACCTCTCGGAGTAAGTCGTGGCAAAGTTTCTCCTCTCGGAGTAAGTCGTGGCAACTTTTCTCCTCTCGGAGTAAGTCGTGGCAACTTTTCTCCTCTCGGAGTAAGTCGTGGCAAATTCTCACCTCTCGGAGTAAGTCGTGGCAACTTTTCTCCTCTCGGAGTAAGTCGTGGCAAATTCTCACCCTTCGGAGTAAGTCGTGGCAAATTCTCACCTCTCGGAGTAAGTCGTGGCAACTTTTCTCCTCTCGGAGTAAGTCGTGGCAAATTCTCACCTCTCGGAGTAAGTCGTGGCAACTTTTCTCCTCTCGGAGTAAGTCGTGGCAAATTCTCACCTCTCGGAGTAAGTCGTGGCAACTTTTCTCCTCTCGGAGTAAGTCGTGGCAAAGTTTCTCCTCTCGGAGTAAGTCGTGGCAACTTTTCTCCTCTCGGAGTAAGTCGTGGCAAATTCTCACCTCTCGGAGTAAGTCGTGGCAACTTTTCTCCTCTCGGAGTAAGTCGTGGCAAAGTTTCTCCTCTCGGAGTAAGTCGTGGCAACTTTTCTCCTCTCGGAGTAAGTCGTGGCAACTTTTCTCCTCTCGGAGTAAGTCGTGGCAAATTCTCACCTCTCGGAGTAAGTCGTGGCAAATTCTCAACTCTCGGAGTAAGTCGTGGCAACTTTTCTCCTCTCGGAGTAAGTCGTGGCAAATTCTCACCTCTCGGAGTAAGTCGTGGCAAAGTTTCTCCTCTCGGAGTAAGTCGTGGCAACTTTTCTCCTCTCGGAGTAAGTCGTGGCAACTTTTCTCCTCTCGGAGTAAGTCGTGGCAAATTCTCACCTCTCGGAGTAAGTCGTGGCAAAGTTTCTCCTCTCGGAGTAAGTCGTGGCAACTTTTCTCCTCTCGGAGTAAGTCGTGGCAACTTTTCTCCTCTCGGAGTAAGTCGTGGCAAATTCTCACCTCTCGGAGTAAGTCGTGGCAACTTTTCTCCTCTCGGAGTAAGTCGTGGCAAATTCTCACCTCTCGGAGTAAGTCGTGGCAACTTTTCTCCTCTCGGAGTAAGTCGTGGCAAATTCTCACCTCTCGGAGTAAGTCGTGGCAACTTTTCTCCTCTCGGAGTAAGTCGTGGCAAATTCTCACCTCTCGGAGTAAGTCGTGGCAACTTTTCTCTTCTCGGAGTAAGTCGTGGCAACTTTTCTCCTCTCGGAGTAAGTCGTGGCAAATTCTCTCCTCTCGGAGTAAGTCGTGGCAAATTCTCAACTCTCGGAGTAAGTCGTGGCAACTTTTCTCCTCTCGGAGTAAGTCGTGGCAAATTCTCACCTCTCGGAGTAAGTCGTGGCAAATTCTCAACTCTCGGAGTAAGTCGTGGCAACTTTTCTCCTCTCGGAGTAAGTCGTGGCAAATTCTCACCTCTCGGAGTAAGTCGTGGCAACTTTTCTCCTCTCGGAGTAAGTCGTGGCAAATTCTCACCTCTCGGAGTAAGTCGTGGCAAATTCTCAACTCTCGGAGTAAGTCGTGGCAACTTTTCTCCTCTCGGAGTAAGTCGTGGCAAATTCTCACCTCTCGGAGTAAGTCGTGGCAAAGTTTCTCCTCTCGGAGTAAGTCGTGGCAACTTTTCTCCTCTCGGAGTAAGTCGTGGCAACTTTTCTCCTCTCGGAGTAAGTCGTGGCAAATTCTCACCTCTCGGAGTAAGTCGTGGCAAATTCTCAACTCTCGGAGTAAGTCGTGGCAACTTTTCTCCTCTCGGAGTAAGTCGTGGCAAATTCTCACCTCTCGGAGTAAGTCGTGGCAAAGTTTCTCCTCTCGGAGTAAGTCGTGGCAACTTTTCTCCTCTCGGAGTAAGTCGTGGCAACTTTTCTCCTCTCGGAGTAAGTCGTGGCAAATTCTCAACTCTCGGAGTAAGTCGTGGCAACTTTTCTCCTCTCGGAGTAAGTCGTGGCAAATTCTCACCTCTCGGAGTAAGTCGTGGCAAATTCTCAACTCTCGGAGTAAGTCGTGGCAACTTTTCTCCTCTCGGAGTAAGTCGTGGCAAATTCTCACCTCTCGGAGTAAGTCGTGGCAACTTTTCTCCTCTCGGAGTAAGTCGTGGCAACTTTTCTCCTCTCGGAGTAAGTCGTGGCAAATTCTCACCTCTCGGAGTAAGTCGTGGCAAATTCTCAACTCTCGGAGTAAGTCGTGGCAACTTTTCTCCTCTCGGAGTAAGTCGTGGCAAATTCTCACCTCTCGGAGTAAGTCGTGGCAAATTCTCAACTCTCGGAGTAAGTCGTGGCAACTTTTCTCCTCTCGGAGTAAGTCGTGGCAAATTCTCTCCTCTCGGAGTAAGTCGTGGCAAATTCTCAACTCTCGGAGTAAGTCGTGGCAACTTTTCTCCTCTCGGAGTAAGTCGTGGCAAATTCTCACCTCTCGGAGTAAGTCGTGGCAACTTTCCTCCTCTCGGAGTAAGTCGTGGCAAAGTTTCTCCTCTCGGAGTAAGTCGTGGCAACTTTTCTCCTCTCGGAGTAAGTCGTGGCAAATTCTCACCTCTCGGAGTAAGTCGTGGCAACTTTTCTCCTCTCGGAGTAAGTCGTGGCAAATTCTCACCTCTCGGAGTAAGTCGTGGCAACTTTTCTCCTCTCGGAGTAAGTCGTGGCAAATTCTCACCTCTCGGAGTAAGTCGTGGCAACTTTTCTCCTCTCGGAGTAAGTCGTGGCAAAGTTTCTCCTCTCGGAGTAAGTCGTGGCAAATTCTCACCTCTCGGAGTAAGTCGTGGCAAATTCTCACCTCTCGGAGTAAGTCGTGGCAACTTTTCTCCTCTCGGAGTAAGTCGTGGCAAATTCTCACCTCTCGGAGTAAGTCGTGGCAACTTTTCTCCTCTCGGAGTAAGTCGTGGCAACTTTTCTCCTCTCGGAGTAAGTCGTGGCAAATTCTCTCCTCTCGGAGTAAGTCGTGGCAAATTCTCAACTCTCGGAGTAAGTCGTGGCAACTTTTCTCCTCTCGGAGTAAGTCGTGGCAAATTCTCACCCTTCGGAGTAAGTCGTGGCAAATTCTCACCTCTCGGAGTAAGTCGTGGCAACTTTTCTCCTCTCGGAGTAAGTCGTGGCAAATTCTCACCTCTCGGAGTAAGTCGTGGCAACTTTTCTCCTCTCGGAGTAAGTCGTGGCAAAGTTTCTCCTCTCGGAGTAAGTCGTGGCAACTTTTCTCCTCTCGGAGTAAGTCGTGGCAACTTTTCTCCTCTCGGAGTAAGTCGTGGCAAATTCTCACCTCTCGGAGTAAGTCGTGGCAAATTCTCAACTCTCGGAGTAAGTCGTGGCAACTTTTCTCCTCTCGGAGTAAGTCGTGGCAAATTCTCACCTCTCGGAGTAAGTCGTGGCAAAGTTTCTCCTCTCGGAGTAAGTCGTGGCAACTTTTCTCCTCTCGGAGTAAGTCGTGGCAACTTTTCTCCTCTCGGAGTAAGTCGTGGCAAATTCTCACCTCTCGGAGTAAGTCGTGGCAACTTTTCTCCTCTCGGAGTAAGTCGTGGCAAATTCTCACCTCTCGGAGTAAGTCGTGGCAACTTTTCTCCTCTCGGAGTAAGTCGTGGCAAATTCTCACCTCTCGGAGTAAGTCGTGGCAACTTTTCTCCTCTCGGAGTAAGTCGTGGCAAATTCTCACCTCTCGGAGTAAGTCGTGGCAACTTTTCTCCTCTCGGAGTAAGTCGTGGCAAAGTTTCTCCTCTCGGAGTAAGTCGTGGCAACTTTTCTCCTCTCGGAGTAAGTCGTGGCAAATTCTCACCTCTCGGAGTAAGTCGTGGCAACTTTTCTCCTCTCGGAGTAAGTCGTGGCAAAGTTTCTCCTCTCGGAGTAAGTCGTGGCAACTTTTCTCCTCTCGGAGTAAGTCGTGGCAACTTTTCTCCTCTCGGAGTAAGTCGTGGCAAATTCTCACCTCTCGGAGTAAGTCGTGGCAAATTCTCAACTCTCGGAGTAAGTCGTGGCAACTTTTCTCCTCTCGGAGTAAGTCGTGGCAAATTCTCACCTCTCGGAGTAAGTCGTGGCAAAGTTTCTCCTCTCGGAGTAAGTCGTGGCAACTTTTCTCCTCTCGGAGTAAGTCGTGGCAACTTTTCTCCTCTCGGAGTAAGTCGTGGCAAATTCTCACCTCTCGGAGTAAGTCGTGGCAAAGTTTCTCCTCTCGGAGTAAGTCGTGGCAACTTTTCTCCTCTCGGAGTAAGTCGTGGCAACTTTTCTCCTCTCGGAGTAAGTCGTGGCAAATTCTCACCTCTCGGAGTAAGTCGTGGCAACTTTTCTCCTCTCGGAGTAAGTCGTGGCAAATTCTCACCTCTCGGAGTAAGTCGTGGCAACTTTTCTCCTCTCGGAGTAAGTCGTGGCAAATTCTCACCTCTCGGAGTAAGTCGTGGCAACTTTTCTCCTCTCGGAGTAAGTCGTGGCAAATTCTCACCTCTCGGAGTAAGTCGTGGCAACTTTTCTCCTCTCGGAGTAAGTCGTGGCAACTTTTCTCCTCTCGGAGTAAGTCGAGGCAAATTCTCTCCTCTCGGAGTAAGTCGTGGCAAATTCTCAACTCTCGGAGTAAGTCGTGGCAACTTTTCTCCTCTCGGAGTAAGTCGTGGCAAATTCTCACCTCTCGGAGTAAGTCGTGGCAAATTCTCAACTCTCGGAGTAAGTCGTGGCAACTTTTCTCCTCTCGGAGTAAGTCGTGGCAAATTCTCACCTCTCGGAGTAAGTCGTGGCAACTTTTCTCCTCTCGGAGTAAGTCGTGGCAAATTCTCACCTCTCGGAGTAAGTCGTGGCAAATTCTCAACTCTCGGAGTAAGTCGTGGCAACTTTTCTCCTCTCGGAGTAAGTCGTGGCAAATTCTCACCTCTCGGAGTAAGTCGTGGCAAAGTTTCTCCTCTCGGAGTAAGTCGTGGCAACTTTTCTCCTCTCGGAGTAAGTCGTGGCAACTTTTCTCCTCTCGGAGTAAGTCGTGGCAAATTCTCACCTCTCGGAGTAAGTCGTGGCAAATTCTCAACTCTCGGAGTAAGTCGTGGCAACTTTTCTCCTCTCGGAGTAAGTCGTGGCAAATTCTCACCTCTCGGAGTAAGTCGTGGCAAAGTTTCTCCTCTCGGAGTAAGTCGTGGCAACTTTTCTCCTCTCGGAGTAAGTCGTGGCAACTTTTCTCCTCTCGGAGTAAGTCGTGGCAAATTCTCAACTCTCGGAGTAAGTCGTGGCAACTTTTCTCCTCTCGGAGTAAGTCGTGGCAAATTCTCACCTCTCGGAGTAAGTCGTGGCAAATTCTCAACTCTCGGAGTAAGTCGTGGCAACTTTTCTCCTCTCGGAGTAAGTCGTGGCAAATTCTCACCTCTCGGAGTAAGTCGTGGCAACTTTTCTCCTCTCGGAGTAAGTCGTGGCAACTTTTCTCCTCTCGGAGTAAGTCGTGGCAAATTCTCACCTCTCGGAGTAAGTCGTGGCAAATTCTCAACTCTCGGAGTAAGTCGTGGCAACTTTTCTCCTCTCGGAGTAAGTCGTGGCAAATTCTCACCTCTCGGAGTAAGTCGTGGCAAATTCTCAACTCTCGGAGTAAGTCGTGGCAACTTTTCTCCTCTCGGAGTAAGTCGTGGCAAATTCTCTCCTCTCGGAGTAAGTCGTGGCAAATTCTCAACTCTCGGAGTAAGTCGTGGCAACTTTTCTCCTCTCGGAGTAAGTCGTGGCAAATTCTCACCTCTCGGAGTAAGTCGTGGCAACTTTCCTCCTCTCGGAGTAAGTCGTGGCAAAGTTTCTCCTCTCGGAGTAAGTCGTGGCAACTTTTCTCCTCTCGGAGTAAGTCGTGGCAAATTCTCACCTCTCGGAGTAAGTCGTGGCAACTTTTCTCCTCTCGGAGTAAGTCGTGGCAAATTCTCACCTCTCGGAGTAAGTCGTGGCAACTTTTCTCCTCTCGGAGTAAGTCGTGGCAAATTCTCACCTCTCGGAGTAAGTCGTGGCAACTTTTCTCCTCTCGGAGTAAGTCGTGGCAAAGTTTCTCCTCTCGGAGTAAGTCGTGGCAAATTCTCACCTCTCGGAGTAAGTCGTGGCAAATTCTCACCTCTCGGAGTAAGTCGTGGCAACTTTTCTCCTCTCGGAGTAAGTCGTGGCAAATTCTCACCTCTCGGAGTAAGTCGTGGCAACTTTTCTCCTCTCGGAGTAAGTCGTGGCAACTTTTCTCCTCTCGGAGTAAGTCGTGGCAAATTCTCTCCTCTCGGAGTAAGTCGTGGCAAATTCTCAACTCTCGGAGTAAGTCGTGGCAACTTTTCTCCTCTCGGAGTAAGTCGTGGCAAATTCTCACCCTTCGGAGTAAGTCGTGGCAAATTCTCACCTCTCGGAGTAAGTCGTGGCAAAGTTTCTCCTCTCGGAGTAAGTCGTGGCAACTTTTCTCCTCTCGGAGTAAGTCGTGGCAACTATTCTCCTCTCGGAGTAAGTCGTGGCAACTTTTCTCCTCTCGGAGTAAGTCGTGGCAACTTTTCTCCTCTCGGAGTAAGTCGTGGCAACTTTTCTCCTCTCGGAGTAAGTCGTGGCAAATTCTCAACTCTCGGAGTAAGTCGTGGCAACTTTTCTCCTCTCGGAGTAAGTCGTGGCAAATTCTCACCCTTCGGAGTAAGTCGTGGCAAATTCTCACCTCTCGGAGTAAGTCGTGGCAACTTTTCTCCTCTCGGAGTAAGTCGTGGCAAAGTTTCTCCTCTCGGAGTAAGTCGTGGCAACTTTTCTCCTCTCGGAGTAAGTCGTGGCAACTTTTCTCCTCTCGGAGTAAGTCGTGGCAACTTTTCTCCTCTCGGAGTAAGTCGTGGCAAATTCTCACCTCTCGGAGTAAGTCGTGGCAAAGTTTCTCCTCTCGGAGTAAGTCGTGGCAACTTTTCTCCTCTCGGAGTAAGTCGTGGCAAATTCTCACCTCTCGGAGTAAGTCGTGGCAACTTTTCTCCTCTCGGAGTAAGTCGTGGCAACTTTTCTCCTCTCGGAGTAAGTCGTGGCAAATTCTCACCTCTCGGAGTAAGTCGTGGCAACTTTTCTCCTCTCGGAGTAAGTCGTGGCAAATTCTCACCTCTCGGAGTAAGTCGTGGCAACTTTTCTCCTCTCGGAGTAAGTCGTGGCAAATTCTCACCTCTCGGAGTAAGTCGTGGCAACTTTTCTCCTCTCGGAGTAAGTCGTGGCAAAGTTTCTCCTCTCGGAGTAAGTCGTGGCAACTTTTCTCCTCTCGGAGTAAGTCGTGGCAAATTCTCACCTCTCGGAGTAAGTCGTGGCAACTTTTCTCCTCTCGGAGTAAGTCGTGGCAAATTCTCACCTCTCGGAGTAAGTCGTGGCAACTTTTCTCCTCTCGGAGTAAGTCGTGGCAAAGTTTCTCCTCTCGGAGTAAGTCGTGGCAACTTTTCTCCTCTCGGAGTAAGTCGTGGCAACTTTTCTCCTCTCGGAGTAAGTCGTGGCAAATTCTCACCTCTCGGAGTAAGTCGTGGCAACTTTTCTCCTCTCGGAGTAAGTCGTGGCAAATTCTCACCTCTCGGAGTAAGTCGTGGCAACTTTTCTCCTCTCGGAGTAAGTCGTGGCAAATTCTCACCTCTCGGAGTAAGTCGTGGCAAAGTTTCTCCTCTCGGAGTAAGTCGTGGCAACTTTTCTCCTCTCGGAGTAAGTCGTGGCAACTTTTCTCCTCTCGGAGTAAGTCGTGGCAAATTCTCACCTCTCGGAGTAAGTCGTGGCAACTTTTCTCCTCTCGGAGTAAGTCGTGGCAACTTTTCTCCTCTCGGAGTAAGTCGTGGCAAATTCTCACCTCTCGGAGTAAGTCGTGGCAACTTTTCTCCTCTCGGAGTAAGTCGTGGCAAATTCTCACCTCTCGGAGTAAGTCGTGGCAACTTTTCTCCTCTCGGAGTAAGTCGTGGCAAATTCTCACCTCTCGGAGTAAGTCGTGGCAAATTCTCACCTCTCGGAGTAAGTCGTGGCAAATTCTCACCTCTCGGAGTAAGTCGTGGCAACTTTTCTCCTCTCGGAGTAAGTCGTGGCAAATTCTCACCTCTCGGAGTAAGTCGTGGCAACTTTTCTCCTCTCGGAGTAAGTCGTGGCAACTTTTCTCCTCTCGGAGTAAGTCGTGGCAAATTCTCTCCTCTCGGAGTAAGTCGTGGCAAATTCTCAACTCTCGGAGTAAGTCGTGGCAACTTTTCTCCTCTCGGAGTAAGTCGTGGCAAATTCTCACCCTTCGGAGTAAGTCGTGGCAAATTCTCACCTCTCGGAGTAAGTCGTGGCAAAGTTTCTCCTCTCGGAGTAAGTCGTGGCAACTTTTCTCCTCTCGGAGTAAGTCGTGGCAACTATTCTCCTCTCGGAGTAAGTCGTGGCAACTTTTCTCCTCTCGGAGTAAGTCGTGGCAACTTTTCTCCTCTCGGAGTAAGTCGTGGCAACTTTTCTCCTCTCGGAGTAAGTCGTGGCAAATTCTCAACTCTCGGAGTAAGTCGTGGCAACTTTTCTCCTCTCGGAGTAAGTCGTGGCAAATTCTCACCCTTCGGAGTAAGTCGTGGCAAATTCTCACCTCTCGGAGTAAGTCGTGGCAACTTTTCTCCTCTCGGAGTAAGTCGTGGCAAAGTTTCTCCTCTCGGAGTAAGTCGTGGCAACTTTTCTCCTCTCGGAGTAAGTCGTGGCAACTTTTCTCCTCTCGGAGTAAGTCGTGGCAACTTTTCTCCTCTCGGAGTAAGTCGTGGCAAATTCTCACCTCTCGGAGTAAGTCGTGGCAAAGTTTCTCCTCTCGGAGTAAGTCGTGGCAACTTTTCTCCTCTCGGAGTAAGTCGTGGCAAATTCTCACCTCTCGGAGTAAGTCGTGGCAACTTTTCTCCTCTCGGAGTAAGTCGTGGCAACTTTTCTCCTCTCGGAGTAAGTCGTGGCAAATTCTCACCTCTCGGAGTAAGTCGTGGCAACTTTTCTCCTCTCGGAGTAAGTCGTGGCAAATTCTCACCTCTCGGAGTAAGTCGTGGCAACTTTTCTCCTCTCGGAGTAAGTCGTGGCAAAGTTTCTCCTCTCGGAGTAAGTCGTGGCAACTTTTCTCCTCTCGGAGTAAGTCGTGGCAACTTTTCTCCTCTCGGAGTAAGTCGTGGCAAATTCTCACCTCTCGGAGTAAGTCGTGGCAACTTTTCTCCTCTCGGAGTAAGTCGTGGCAAATTCTCACCTCTCGGAGTAAGTCGTGGCAACTTTTCTCCTCTCGGAGTAAGTCGTGGCAAATTCTCACCTCTCGGAGTAAGTCGTGGCAAAGTTTCTCCTCTCGGAGTAAGTCGTGGCAACTTTTCTCCTCTCGGAGTAAGTCGTGGCAACTTTTCTCCTCTCGGAGTAAGTCGTGGCAAATTCTCACCTCTCGGAGTAAGTCGTGGCAACTTTTCTCCTCTCGGAGTAAGTCGTGGCAACTTTTCTCCTCTCGGAGTAAGTCGTGGCAAATTCTCACCTCTCGGAGTAAGTCGTGGCAACTTTTCTCCTCTCGGAGTAAGTCGTGGCAAATTCTCACCTCTCGGAGTAAGTCGTGGCAACTTTTCTCCTCTCGGAGTAAGTCGTGGCAAATTCTCACCTCTCGGAGTAAGTCGTGGCAACTTTTCTCCTCTCGGAGTAAGTCGTGGCAACTTTTCTCCTCTCGGAGTAAGTCGTGGCAAATTCTCTCCTCTCGGAGTAAGTCGTGGCAAATTCTCAACTCTCGGAGTAAGTCGTGGCAACTTTTCTCCTCTCGGAGTAAGTCGTGGCAAATTCTCACCCTTCGGAGTAAGTCGTGGCAAATTCTCACCTCTCGGAGTAAGTCGTGGCAAAGTTTCTCCTCTCGGAGTAAGTCGTGGCAACTTTTCTCCTCTCGGAGTAAGTCGTGGCAAATTCTCTCCTCTCGGAGTAAGTCGTGGCAAATTCTCACCTCTCGGAGTAAGTCGTGGCAACTTTTCTCCTCTCGGAGTAAGTCGTGGCAACTTTTCTCCTCTCGGAGTAAGTCGTGGCAAATTCTCTCCTCTCGGAGTAAGTCGTGGCAAATTCTCAACTCTCGGAGTAAGTCGTGGCAAAGTTTCTCCTCTCGGAGTAAGTCGTGGCAACTTTTCTCCTCTCGGAGTAAGTCGTGGCAACTTTTCTCCTCTCGGAGTAAGTCGTGGCAAATTCTCACCTCTCGGAGTAAGTCGTGGCAACTTTTCTCCTCTCGGAGTAAGTCGTGGCAACTTTTCTCCTCTCGGAGTAAGTCGTGGCAAATTCTCACCTCTCGGAGTAAGTCGTGGCAACTTTTCTCCTCTCGGAGTAAGTCGTGGCAAATTCTCACCTCTCGGAGTAAGTCGTGGCAACTTTTCTCCTCTCGGAGTAAGTCGTGGCAAATTCTCACCTCTCGGAGTAAGTCGTGGCAACTTTTCTCTTCTCGGAGTAAGTCGTGGCAACTTTTCTCCTCTCGGAGTAAGTCGTGGCAAATTCTCTCCTCTCGGAGTAAGTCGTGGCAAATTCTCAACTCTCGGAGTAAGTCGTGGCAACTTTTCTCCTCTCGGAGTAAGTCGTGGCAAATTCTCACCTCTCGGAGTAAGTCGTGGCAAATTCTCAACTCTCGGAGTAAGTCGTGGCAACTTTTCTCCTCTCGGAGTAAGTCGTGGCAAATTCTCACCTCTCGGAGTAAGTCGTGGCAACTTTTCTCCTCTCGGAGTAAGTCGTGGCAAATTCTCACCTCTCGGAGTAAGTCGTGGCAAATTCTCAACTCTCGGAGTAAGTCGTGGCAACTTTTCTCCTCTCGGAGTAAGTCGTTGTGAGTGGAAAATTTTTTATTATTAATAATAATTATTTTACAACGTATTTTATTATGTTAAACAATGTCTGTTTGCAGTGTGCGAAGCGGTGGTGTAACATTACTTATGGTCGCCTATGCGCGCCGCGTCAAAGTTCCCCCATGCCAGCCGCTGTGGCATGGCGTGGCGGCCGATCCCCGCCGTAAGCGCGCGGGCTAGCGGCCGGCCGGCGCCGACCTGCCGGCCGGCGCCTCGGTACCTATAAGAGAGGCGAGCGGTCGGAGTGGTCGAGCGAGG